>CAMOHE010050969.1:0-13483 GCA_946598075.1 Artocarpus hirsutus
TGTACTGGATTATGCGCAATATTGATGGCTGATTTGTTGTCACAATACAACTTCATCGGCTTTTCAACTGAAATTCCAAGATCCTTTAGAATTATTCCCAACCATAACAATTCACAAATTCCTAGAGCCATGGCACGAAACTCTGCCTCTGCACTTGATCTTGCAACTACTAGCTGCTTTTTGCTCCTCCATGTGACTAGGTTTCCACCCAGGAATGTACAATAGCCTGAGGTTGATCTCCTGTCTGAAACTGATCCCACATAGTTTGAATCTGTGTACACTTCTAAGTTCATACTAGCTCCCTTCTTAAAGAATAATCCTCGTCTGGGACTCGACTTCAAGTATTGAAGAATTCTATTGACCGCTTGGAGATGGACTTCTTTTGGGTTTTGCATGTATTGACTCACAACCCCGACGGCATAAGCTATATCAGGTCTTGTATGTGAAAGATAGATTAACTTCCCAACAAGTCTTTGATACAATCCTCTGTCCACCAGTTCATCATCAACAGCTTCTCCGAGCTTGTGATTCGGCTCAATGGGTGTTTCAACTGGCCTGCAACCTGTTTTTCCTATCTCCTTCAACAAGTCGATCACATACTTATGTTGTGAAATGAAGATTCCTTCCTTTGAATGGGCAACTTCGATTCCTAAGAAGTACTTTAGCCTGCCAAGATCCTTCATCTCGAATTCCTTGGATAACTTATCCTTAAGTACCTCTCTCTCCTTTTGGTCATTCCCAGTGACAATGATGTCGTCTACATATACAATAAGTGCCGTGACTCCCCCTGAAGCAGAAAACTTTATGAATAGAGTGTGATCACCTTGGCTCTGTTTGTATCCCATTGTTAACATCGCTCTTGTAAATCTGCCGAACCATGCTCTTGGTGACTGCTTCAGTCCGTATAATGCCTTTTTCAATTTGCACACCATATTTTCTTTACTGGTACTAAATCCTGGTGGGATCTCCATATAGATTTCTTCTTTGAGATCTCCATGTAGGAATGCATTCTTGACGTCGAATTGCTGCAAAGTCCACTCGAAATTAGTTGTTAAAGACAATAAAACTCTTACTGTATTCATTTTTGCCACTGGGGCAAAAGTTTCTTGATAGTCCACTCCAAAGGTCTGAGTATAGCCCTTCGCCACCAGTCTCGCTTTGTACCGCTCAAGAGTCCCATCTGCATTGTACTTTATGGAGAACACCCATTTGCACCCTACTAGTTTTTTTCCTTTCGGCAGCTTAACCACTTCCCATGTTCTATTCTTCTCAAGTGCGTCCATTTCAACTTTCATAGCACGTTTTCATTCCTCACTGCTTAATGCCTCAGATAATGTTTTGGGAATGGTTACTGTATCTAAGTGGACAAGAAAGGACTTATGTGTGGTAGATAATTTGTCAAAGGAGACAAAGCGTGAGAGTGGATGTTGTGTGCACTGTCGGGTACCTTTTCGAACTGCAATGGGCAACTCTAATTCCTTTTTGTCAAACATAGGAACAGGAGAGTTTACCTGAATGGTGTTTTTCTCTTGAGAATTTTCTTTTCCAAGCTCAGGCTCCGACTCATTGGCTTGCCTTAGATCAGTTATGTACTCCTTCCTTCGTGAGTAAACTTGGAGTGGTTTGGTGACTTTCGGGTTAGCCGGTCTTGGGAAGTTCTGAGAAAAAATCTATGATTGAGGCTCGACTATATTTTCAGGAGGTGATTGAGACTTTTCTTGAGGTGATTGAGGCTCAAGGGTATCTGTGGTTGTATTTTCAGTTAAAGCAGGGACAAGTATCTGTGATTGTTCATTTGCAACATAATCCTGGCGAACATGTGGAGGATTAGACACAAGCAGGTCCTGAACATCATTTTTCTTCTCATCATAAGTAAATGTTGTCTCCCCTTGAGGAGGAGAATGATGGAAGAAATTATCACTTTCGACAAATGTGACATCGTTGGAAATATAAGTTTTTCGGGTAGATGGATGATAACATTTGTAGCCTTTTTGAGTTGAGGAGTATCCTATGAACACACACTTAAGAGCTCGAGGATCTAGCTTGCTTCGACTATGAGCATGGATATGAACAAACACGACACACCCAAATACCCGTGGAGGTAGTCTGTTTGGAGTTTGAAAATCTGGAAAATGATGTGAAAGTGTTTCCCATGGACTCTTGAAACTCAACACTCTAGAGGGCAATCGATTGATAAGATGTGTGGCGGTGAGAACGGCTTCCCCCCAAAGGTATTTAGGAACATTTTTCTGAAAAAGTAGGGCCCGGGTAGTTTCAAGAAGATGGCCATTTTTTCTTTCTGCCACTCCATTTTGTTGAGGTGTGTCAATACATGTAGATTCATGAATTATTCCTTCCTTGCTAAGAAATGGTGCTAAAATTTGGTTAAAATACTCTCTCCCATTATCTGTCCTCACCTTTTTTATTTTTTCCCCAAATTGTGTTTTTATCATATTATGAAAAACTGGGAAAATTTTTGCCACATCAGATTTTTGTTTCATAAGAAAGACCCAAGTCACCCGAGTACAATCATCAATGAAAGTAACAAACCATCGTGCCCCAGAAACATTAGCAACTCTTGATGGACCCCACACATCACTGTGTATCAAATAGAATGGAAACACTGATTTATTATTACTTGGAGAGAAAGACACGCTTATGTTTAGCAAATTCACAAGTTTCACAATGAAGCTGGTTTAAGTCAATATTTTTAAACAAGGAAGGAAACATAACACTCAATGTTCTAAAAGAAGGATGGCCAAGCTGCAAGTGATGAAGAAAAATTTGATTTTTATTCCTGTTGGAATCTGACAAAAGTAGAGATGGATAACCAACCACCCCGGCGTTCACCTTTCCACTTACAAGCTTGAGATGATAGAATCCATCTCTTTCCTCAGCAAGCCCAATCGTCTTTCCCGTTGCTTGGTCTTGAAAAACACAAGAGTTTTTTGAAAAAATGAGACTACAGTTCGTATCTTTAACAACTTGTTTCACTGAGATGAGATTTGTTGTTAATTTGGGCACATGCAAAACATTTTTTCGGAAAAAGGATGGTCCTAAAGATACACTCCCTTGGCCAGCTACAGTAATTGGTGTTCCATCAGCTATGGTGATCTTTTTGTTACTAGGACAAGGGTTGTAAGTGGAAAAAATATAGGACAAGTTGGTCATGTGGTCGGTTGCACCCGAATCAACAATCCAAGAGTGGGCTGTGACATTATCTGAGACACTAAAAACATGAGAGTTAAGGGACATACCAGAAAGTGCCAATGAACAGGCACCTGATGGTTTCTCAAGTGAATCAAGGAGTGATCTGAGCCGTTCGATGTCCTCCTTGTTGAATTCTCTCCCATTGGAATTTGGTTGTTCTACAGAATTGTTGATGTTGGGCTTGTCCCTTTTGTTGCCAATTTCTTCCTCCAAATTTATGGTTGGGCTGATTGTGGTTCTGTGGCCTCCCATGTAGCTTCCAACAATTCTCCTTTGTATGGCCAGTCTTTTTGCAATAGTTACATACAAGATTATTTTCACCTACTCCCTTTGAATCAGCCTTTTTGTTCTCTATAGTACCGGTTGGTGTAATAGCAGTTATACTCCTCCCTGTGCCTTGTTGATTGGAACCGGTTGCAAGTAGGGCAGATCCCTCCAAAGGCTACACCTCCAACATGACTCCCCTCCTGCTTTCTTCAGCACGAATGGTTGCAATTGCCTCGTTTAATGAAGATATCCCTTTGCCTAAAATTTGGATTCTTACGGGATCAAATTCCGTATTGAGCCCAGCCAAAAAATCATAAGTTCTTTCCTTCTCAATGAACGCCTTTAGTGTAGCAGCATCCTCACTGTTTTTCATCTCGAGAACCTGGTAATAATCCAACTCGTGCCACAAATTTTTTAACTGATTTGCATAGTCAGTTATAGACTTGTTACCTTGTTTTGTTGCAGCGATCTTCACCTTGATTTCGAACACTTGAGCAGCGTCATCTACTTTGGAGTAGGTCTGCCTAATTGCTTCCCATATCTCCTGGGCTGTGGTTAAAAACATGACTGTGTCACTAATTTCGGGTGCCATAGCATTCCATAGCCATGACATAACCATGGAATCCTCTTCATCCCAAGCAGCGAATTTTGGATCTCCCTTCTTAGGCTCTGTTCCAAGTAGGTGACTAAGCTTGCCTTTTCCCTTCAAGAATGTTCGCACATACTGGGACCACTTCAAATAATTTGTGTCATTCAATTTGTAGGCAGCTTGCACATTTTGTAGGTCTCCAATGGTTGACTGAACCACTGGCTCCTCTGGCTGGGCACTGTTTTGTGAGACTTCAGACATTCTATTCTGTCCTTCAAGAATGACCAACTACAGGCAGCAAGAACTACCAACCACAGGCAGCGTTTACTTCTCCTTGAAAGGGAAAGAGATGATCAGAGGTGAGACAACTTTTCTAGCAACAAAGTCTGAAGAAAAATGCTCTGTAAAACAGTGACAAACGTTTCAATTCCCAGGGAAAAACTTAAAGCGCTGATACCATATCACAAATATTGGGAATTAGACAATGATCTTATTCATCTTCAGCATATTACAGCAGCCTCTTTATAGGCCAAAAAAATAAGAACATAAAAGGAAAGCAAGATAGGATACAATTGTATCCCTAAAATAATCCTAATAAAAAATAATCCTAATCAAATCAGCCTATATATGGTACAAGATCATAAAGATATACATTTGACTAAATCAAGAAATTATTACTCAATATTCTTAGAATCACTCAATATTCTCCGACAGGTTCAATCTCGGTCATTGCAGGGACAGAAACAATAAAAATGGGTCCAAACATAACACTTACATCCGTTCTCAAATCTCAAAATCAACCTGCAATCCTTTATCAACAAGCAAGTCGACTAGGGACTTGACTTTCGTTGTTAAAATCCCAAACTCTAGTTGTTTTTTCAGGACTTGACTTCAAGGAGGAAGATCGACAATGCTCGGGACCATGGATGACTCTACTACTTTGAGAATGATGCTTTTCTACATGAACAAGCTCAAATTGCTCCTTGTAACGCATCTTCCTTGTCAAGAGACAAGAAATTATGTTGTGGCATCGTTGGTTATGCCATCCTAGTTTTCTTTATTTAAAAAATTTATTTCCATCTTTGTGTTGCAACAAAGAGTCTTTTAACATAAAATTTGTCAATTAGCAAAACACAAGCGTTCTTTTTTTTTTCTTCTTAATTATATCTAGAATCCGAACAATTTGCATTAATCCACAACAATATTTGGGTCCTTCTCGAATGTAAGAGCTTTGTGACATGCCTTTTTTTTTCTTTCTGGATGCTTTTTAAATTCCAATAGCTTGGTTGAATTGTGTTTCTTCCTTTGCTAATGTTGTTTTCCAAAATGATTTCTCTAAAATTGCTTGATTTAGATATCTCTTTCCAGTCTAGCGCAAGGAAATATCAGCATAAATTGCACAGCTGGAATGAGATTGAAATCCAGGTTTTAGCATATTTCCAGATAGACACACGTAATAGAATTCTATGGTGGGGTTTACTCAAAAAAAAAAGAGAACAAAAAAAAAAAAAGAGAAACCTTCTTAGGAACAAGCTAGTCTCTCTATTTTCAACAAGATTTCCGTACTGCTTTTTTTTTTAATTTTGATATGAGTTTTATGTTAGTTGACATAAGAAACGCGTATTACCAGTAAATACGTCCTACCATAGAAATTACTCAAGTACTTGAAAACGTTTACATTATTTTGCATTGTCAACGCATTATTGATTCCTTTTAAGCATGCAAGTTGGTAAAATGATTCTGAACTCAGTATTTGATTAAAAGCAATGATATTCATCCCTCTCCTTTGCTATCGACAAAGCTACCCAGAATGCTTTTTTGTGTGTGGGATACAATTCAGTTCTGTCATTGAGCAACCGTTGGGTACTAAAAGCCTCACCCTTAAGCTGAATTATCAGTAAGTTGTCAGGCCACTTCAGTATTAGTTACGTCAAGGATTTTAGTCGTTTATTATTGGAGTTGACAAAAGTAGAAAAGCATATCATTTTCCTCCAGATTTTATGCTTATCCTGACATCTGAGGTCGTTTGACTTTGTTTACTTGACAAACCCTTTTCCCTTCCCCTCTCTTTCTCCATGACATCAGCATATTGAAGGTCAATGTGGGGTGGGCTCCTCTCGTATTGCTCCTTGTAGTAAATTTCATGGTGGATTATTTTGTTGCATTTTTTGTTCCTCGAGTCATATGATACATTTTTTTGTTCCTTCTCTTCTAAGTTGTCATGGTCATTTAATTATAGTTTCAGCTGGACTAACATTCTAAAAACCCTTCTGATGGCACAGGCTGATATTGAAGCATGACCTATTTTTGAATCTTTCTTTGCCCGCTTTGTAGGTGGTTGATCACACAACGCATAATTTTGCCGGCGGACGATGCAGTCTTTTTCATGATTGACGACTAGCTTGCAACAGCCTATGCTTCTGCGTCAACCTGTTTATGCTGTACATTGTTACTCCACTTTATCCACAAGAGTTGGTTGTGTTACTCCTTGCGATGTAGAGGGACGAGATCTCTCTGACGTTGTAACAATTTGGTCTGTAATAATGTATGTTTAATTTGCTATGTTCAGTCCATGTAAGTTGCGCGTTCAAACATGAAACTCTGCCATCCGATTGCCTGAGAAAGATGAGGGAAAACATTTTCCTTTGCATCTTTTGTTTTTAATCAACCTTTTAATTTTTCAATCCTTTTTCCTTTTCTTTTTTCATTAATCTATCTTTTAAATTTTTTAATTAGCTAATGTTCTGACCGTTGAGAAAATTGAAGAGAGAGAGGACTACGTTTGATACTTCTGGTGAAAAATCTCACTTTTAAGATTTCCTGCCTTTGAAGGTAAATGATGATGAACCACCCACAACCCACAAGTTATTTTAATTGTACAATTGTCCCCCAGGCTCCAAACAATATAGAGCAGCAAATTCGAATTAAAACATTCATAAATATGAACCCAAGAAAGCTAGGTGATTTTTTTTTTCCTTTTCACCAGGTACTGAAAAAACATGGCAACTATCAAACACTATATAAAAAAAGCTATTAAATAAAGTCTCAGACATATCAATCATTCTTTCAAAAGGCAGAACATAAAGTAGAATTGCCAGATCTATCAGGATAGAAACATTTCAAAATTGCTTTTAAGTGGACATTCGGCCCCCATCATCTGCACAGTTAAGAATCCATAAGCCAAGTAAGAATCCCTTTCAACTCTAAACAAAACAAGCATAAACAAAAGGAGACATTGGACATCATTTATTCTGCTTCTTTTATATAGGCCCGAAATCCCCCCAAACCTACTTAATGAGCTTGGCTATTACACATGGGTTGGATCCGACCGCGTAAATTTAGGTTGGGTACCATTTTGAAGTCTAGTTATTCACTTGTACCCAGTACCACTTTTATGCATAAATTAGTCAAACTTTTCAAAAGGGGCATATTTCAATACCAATTCTCCAAATGTCATATTCCTCTAATTCATGGTCAGTCATAGCGGTTGTCCAATCATGTTATATACCCACCTAGTGGGCTTTAACAACCATATTACATACAATGAATGATAGCTTTTGTCCAATCATGAATGTGATACAAATAATTAGACCAAAAACCATGAATGATGTGCATAAAATTGCTTAAATAAAACACAAATTCCAGGTTCAATTCAAAACAGTGTGAAGGAATCAATGAATGAGAGGGAAAAATGATTTTAAGGGTTCCCTAGACTCTTTCTTTGATCTCTCTTTTTATTTCCTTCATAGATTCAGAGATTTTCAGTACCTGGATCATATTTTCTCCAACTTCCCAAGATTTTATTGTATAGGGCATACTCACCTTAAAGATATCTCCAAACATTCCTTGCAATGGATTTCTACGTTGTACTCCATAGAACTTCTCCGCAATTTCATCAAGCAACTAAAAACATGATCCTGCAATTAAATCCCTCGTACACAAGGCCAAAAAAAAAATGCCAACAAAAACTTAAATCTGGTCATAAGATATACCAGCGACCGGCTGATCCAAAGATACGGAGAACAATGAGGCTAAATCAGAGAGTTACTCGTAAAAGAAATGACAAAAAGGCTGTCCAAAGGCTGTCCAATATTGAACAAAGAGCAAAATCATATACCTCTTTCAACGATGGCTCTCTGTCTATACTTGATTGGTATTTCACTTTTAACAAACTTTAAAATTATGTGTTACACATATCAAGCACAAGACAGGTTATTTTTGCATAGGATAATGAAGAAAGGAGAGGCTCTATCTACCGAGTAACAAATCTCAAGTAAAATCAAATGGCGAAAGATGGTTACTAGCTTCTGAAAAGAAAGGAATTGACAATGACATATATATGCTGCGGAACTTAAGAGAAGAATGGGAAAAGAGGGAGCTCTCAAGGGTATTTTTTCGATTCTCATTCCACTAGGAAATTATTTTTACCACTTTCCTTGCACATAATGAAATTGACTTATGTTCTCATAATTAAAAAAAAAATAAAAAAAGACTTAAAAAAACAAAAAGAAAAAAGAAAAAACATAGCAAAACTGTCTTATGGAAAATGAAATCTATATAGAACTCACGTTTGCAGCAAAAAAGTAATAAATTGGATCAAATCCGATTGGGGAGGGTCAAGCTGCTTCTCTTCAACTTGCTTCTTTAATTCATCCATGAGTTGATTAGCATCTCTCAGATTACCTGAAGACAAATACCCAACATAACGAAGAAAAAAAGGGAGGAAATAAAATTAATCATTCTACGTGTACAATTGTAAATCCAATTGGGGAAAATTGTCAAAATAAAAAATAATAATAATAAAAGAGCATCAATCATGGACTTAAATCACAATTGCATGAAAACCTGGTATAAAACAAAGGCATAGCAGGATTCATCATTATAAGGAACTCTTGCTTTGACAAGGGTGTCCACAAACAACACAGGTAGCTCTGCCCCACATGTTACCTGTAATGGTTTTCATTTCAAGAACATTACAAGATGAACAAGTAATAAGCTAGATACAAAGCAACACACTTGTCAGCATGACATATATCGACCTAAATCGACCTATCCTTGAAATGTAAAAGATTAGCCTTAAGTTAAGGCCTTGGGTATTTAAAAATTATCATATCCAAAGCCCTATCCCATCCCATTCCAGTTCTTTTAAACTCACCACATATCACCATTAACAAATAAATAATTAAATTTTCAACTAAGGTGAGATATCATGGCTCAAGTGTACAACCAGCACCAGAAGAGTATTCACCTGCCCGTGTTCCAATTGGATGCAAGAACCTGAACGAAGGATATCCAGAGCGTCAGTGTGCCACTGAGCAGACACATATCTGCAATAAAGCACGCATTCTTCATCAGTGTGGCATACCTGAATCGATAACGAACAGGTCACTTGTTATGTGCTAGAAGTAAGATCATTTTCAACGACGTCAAAAAGGACAACATTTAATATTCGATTGCCATACATGAGATTTCACGATAATTAAGCTCTCTTAATCGAGGGGTAAATATTAACCCAGAAAGGTCATCAGAAAGTAAACAACGAAGAATTTTAACAGTGGTACATAAATGTCCATATGTATGCATATATTGTTTACAGAAGCTTTAAAACAATGCTTATACCTTGCACTTATAGATTTGCACATTTGTTGGGCTCCATAGTAATTGCCCCCCTTCAACAACTTTCTTTAACTTCTCAATATTCTGCATTAAAGACCAAAAACAAGGGGCACCATTTAAATTCTTAATTTTCATAATCCCACTTACAGTGACATAAAAAAACATATACATAATCGGGCATCGTTATCAACATACATATAAACGATTGAATTAATCATAATGGTTTTTTTTATCAAAAATGCAAACTTGGGCTGCATTCTTCAGAAATCGAGCAAAACTAGGAAAAATAAAAAAATTGACATTAAGAACACAACAGCAATAAACTTTCATTTCTACTTCTTCAATTTATCCTATAAAAAGGAAGACTCTTTAAACCCAGAAAAAATAAACCAAATTCAGAAACAAAGCAATACCGATCAGGACTCAGAAATAAATTTGTTGTCTTTAAATCCTAGAAAAAAAAAACCACCGAAGAAAAGTCTTTGTTGATATAGAAAATTGCCCTTTCGTTTTCTGGGCAACCAAACAGAAAAGAAGTACCTCTTGAGCCGGGGGTAGTACGCCTCTCTTAGGTCTCTCCCTCGACATGGCCTCGAGATCTGAGTCGGTCCGGTCCCGACCAATTCCTAATTTCCAAACAACCTCAAACAAACACACTCTGGTCTGCTCTTCCCCGCTCTTTCCTCACCTGTGTGCGCGCGGATTCTTCTTCTTCTCCCTTTCGTCTTTTCCTTTTTTTTTTAATAAATAAATCTCGTTACAGAGGGCTTATTTGTCGTTTATACTTAATTTTCTTACGACATGTCGCTTTTTTTCTTTAATAGTTTTTGCCCATCTCTGAGGAAAAAAGCAAACGACATCGTGTGGTCCTAAACTGAAATGGACCTTTCCCAATGACAGGAAAACGACGGTTCGTTTCATCTTCTATCATATATTTCCTTTTCCGTGCTCGTCCTTCGATCGTGTCGAGGAAAGTCTCCAGTCACCGCCGCCTCTCGCCGACGCCGCCGGATCGTTGACTCGCTCTTCTTCTCTTTTTTATCATTTTCAGTTTCCACCAGCATCACCGAACCAGGTTCGTCACCTTTGGATTTTCGCTTTCACTTTTGTGTCTGTTCCTTTTATCTAACAATAATTCCCTCTAAAAAATGAGAGCATTCGAAAAAAAGAAAACTAAATTAAGCAAATGGTCTCTTTTTTTTCTTAATTAAAAAAGAGATTTTTTTTTAACATTAAAATTGTCTCAATTTTTTTTTTAAAAAAAAAGATTGTATCAAAAAAAAAATTTAAATATGGTAGAAAAAAAAAAACTAAAATTGTTTTGGTGTCTAAAAAATTAGTTTTTTTATGTCTAAAAAAAAAAAGCCGTTCCCAAAAAAAATTTCCCCCCAAAGTCATTTTTTAAAAGTACCCCAAAATGAGAGAATTGAAAAAAAGAATTAAAAATTAAAAAACCATTCGTGAGTGCTAATGTTAGTGATGAGGCGTTTCAGGGGGTGTTGGGCAAAGTGGTGGGAACTGCGGTTCCCACCACAAAATCAGTTATGAACAGTAAAAAGCTCTCACATGCTACAGTAACAATAAAAAAAAAATTGCTACAGTGTAAAGTTCTCACATGCTATAATAAAAGTGGTTCTCACTACTGGTTCCCACTACCTTCCAAACATCCTATCAATATTGTTCTATTTTTGGGTGTGGTTACATTCGTTTCATCGATTTTTATCGTTTTTTCCAACCGTAAGGCGTGGACTTAGCTTTACGCAATCAGTTATATATACATATATATATATATATATATATATATATGTTATGAGAACAATTTGAATATGAAAAATTTTTAGCTTTACCAGTTAGCACTCCATTTTTTTTTTTTTTTTTAATTTATAGTTAGACTATGCTTGAGCTACCATAGTTCTTAGGTAGGTTATCAGCGTTTCCTTAACGGCCTCCATGTCTATTTTCCCTTTAAATTGAAGAGCATTTTCAACAACTCCATGATATATAAGGGAGTTTTGACTGTTTCGGAGGAAACTGGGAGAGTTTTCGTCATTTTTATGCCATTTTTGAGCGGTGAGGTCTTCTTCAGAGCATATTAGATTCGAGTACATTACTTCTGTGTCTATATATATTTTAAGAGGTTTTTGTTTTGGAGGCAAGAAGGAGAAGAAGAAGAAGAAACACAGTTGCCACTCATAAAATGGGACAGGTGATATAAGGAGATTAGGTAATGAATGTACAACCTACATTTAAGAATGATGTTCCTTTGGCACCAAATGTGTTCAACAACGACCACAATGGTATGATAATATTGAACAAATTACGTATTCGGGGACCGTTGTACTCCGTAAATTATCTTAGACCGCCCAATTCAGCTTCTTCCACCATTTTCAACTGTTTCAACAACGAATCTTTGGATGCCTTTGGGATTGTATTGACTAGTTTATTACGTCAACGTAAAACCATTGTGTCATTGGTGATTATTTGGACCTCAATTTGTTACATTTAAACTTTTCATATATCAGAGACTAGTGTTGGCCATAATATCAAAGCATTAAAATTGAAAAATCATCCGGTTTTCTTTTTCCAGATTGGTACCAGCTAGTAGCATAGTGCTTATATACATCACTAAGCCAGCTAACTAGTATAATCAAGGAAAGTTCTACATAACTCTGCAGATTTGACGGATCACAAAGCCCCTTATGGTTCAGGTTTAGTCCGACTAATCGGAGTAACAAGCCAAATATTAGTCATTTATTTTGTTCTTTTAGTTTATGGTTTTCTTTTCTTTTTTTTTTCAGTCATACGTTCCTACAACATTACAACTTCAACATTAGTACTTTTTTAAAATTATTTACATATTTAATTTATTTATTATAAAAATAAGAATTATTTTTTTTATAAATAAGAGTGTAAATAAATTATTTAAATCATAAATCTATTATTTATTACAAATATTTTTAAAACTAATAATTACTTCGATAAGTTTTAAAAAAGTGTCATTTTTAACATAATTTTCTAATTTTAAATTTATAATTAACATGCAACGTAGCAAATCTTTTTCTTTTTTCCATATTGTTTGGGATTTATATTTATTTAGGGACCTCTATTTATTGGGTGTTTGAGAAAGTGGTGGTAACTGCGGTTCCCATCACAAACTCAGTTATGAACAGTATAAAGCTCTCACATGCTACAGTAATAATAAAAAAAATTACTACAATATAAAACTCTCACATGCTACAGTAAAAGTGGTTCTCACCACTGGTTCCCACCACCTTCCAAACACCCCCCTTAATTATTGATTTCAAACGAATCTTTCGTTGAGAGACAGGTTGTCAGTTTAAGCATGTGAAGAAACGACGACGTTGCAAATGGACAAAGTACTGTTGCTTATCCGTTATTTCCGTATTATTCCTCAGATTCCCTCGCCTGTCCGGGGTAGAAATGGAAAATTCCCGTGAGACAAAGTCTTCACCGGTGCCGGCGCCGGTGAAACTGAAGGCGATCGAAGCAACTCCGGAGAACTTCACGGAGTTCGGTCAGGTCGTCGAGGCCTCTCAGGACGGCGAAGAATTCGGTCCTCAAGACGCTCAGCTCGACCTTAGCCGTGGAATTCCCAGGTCAAATTTAGGAACCGGATTTTCTCCCTCTTAGGGTTCTGTCTCAGATTTATTAATGATTTTTCGAGTTTTTGATGATCATGATAATTTTCTAATTACTCAGATTCAATCAATCTCGATAGTAATTAACTACGTTGGAAGCCAAATTAAACCGCTTATTAACGGAATTCGATTTTGAGGGATA
>CAMOHE010050971.1:0-43128 GCA_946598075.1 Artocarpus hirsutus
CCTTCTAGCACTTGTAATAATCCTCTAACCATATTGTTCATTTTTTTTGTTCTCTTTTATTTATTATTTTTTATGGTGAATAACTTTTTTTTTTTTTCACATATATATGGAGGTTGGAGAAGTTGGAGAACTCTCTGAAATATTCCAATGGAAAGGTGAAGTTGCCAAAGGTCTTCCTAATTGGACTTCTGATGACAAAGAACACCTAGAAGAGGAGCTCTCAGATGTTCTCCTTTATCTTATTCGTTTGGCTGACGTTTGTGGCCTTGATCTTGGTCAAGCAGCTCTTACCAAAATAGTTAAGAATGCAAGAAAATACCCAATTTCCACCCCCAATCAAAGAGCAAATTCCAACTATAAATAGAGCTTTTCATGCTCTAACTTAATTATCCATGCAGTGTCATATGCTTGTCTGCTTTTTATCTTCCCTTTTTGGTGTGTGTGTTTTACACTTCCTTAGCATCTTTACACGTTTCTTTCTGTGCTAAGACCCTATCGATAATGCTCTATTTCTAACCGTTATATCTGGTTAAAATTACTTCTTCTTTTTTTTTTACAGATATAATGGTTAAAAAACAAATACCTACTAATATTACCTTTCTTTTATATCAGTCTAGCTTGTGAGAGAGGAAAAATAATTGTGCTTGCTGTTTTATCCTTGTTCTTTTTGCGGCATGTTACTAGTAGAGTGACTGAAAGAGACATTTCTCTCTTATCTCTCTTTTTTGTAATCTAAAAGCTTCTTGGAACTAGCCCAAATTAGTCAGAGGCGGTATATGTTTTCTATTTTGGTTGTGGACCTACTTGAGAATTGAAATCTTGTTGACTCGAATATTGGTGTTACTTGAGCTGGAATTAAATTACTGGTCTTTATTGCATTATTGGTAAGTGCCAAGTCAATTTCTAAGTACAATCATTAGTATATATTGTGCTAATTACGTTCTATCGAAAAAATCGCTTCTGCCCATATACATAACTACGTACATGTGTGGAGATGTGTATGAAAATGCCATATATTTTCACGATTTACAAGCCAAGCTTCAAAATTTTAAATTCTAGCTATTGCAACACCTAAAGTTAAGGAAATGTTGTGGATGATAAAATTTAGATGTTACATGCATGTCATTTTTACGTGCATCAGGTTTTTTCTTCCAATTTTTAATATCATTCATCGATTTGAAAAAAAACTCTACAACATTTTAATTTAAGAGACAAATTTGTCACAATTAAAACGTTCCAAGTTACAAAACACCAAAAACAAATAATTAAAATTATAATAATAGTAGTAGTAGTAGTAAAGTTGCTTCTAGATCAACACTATTTAACTCCTAATCGTCGAGTCAAGCCCGGCCTTGCTAATTTGTGCGACTCAAATTATCCACTAATCAAGGAAAGGTTTTAAAAAAATTGAGATTTAAAGGTATAAATGTGCAATGAAAATGAAATGAAATCATATGATAGCATTCTTAAATACCCTTTGTAATATATAATGTCAAAATGTATAAAACAAAATTAACTGTTAAGGGTAGTATACATGGGAATTAAAAGTGCTGTCTTTGTCAAAATAAACTGCTGATTGGCACAGAAGTATGGATTCGGTATAAGTTTTCAATTTGGTAATAAATTTACAGTAGCTAAAAATACAAGTTATAATTTTTTATAATATCAAAATGCAAGATATAAAAAAAAATATTATAAAATAAACAAACAAATTATATAACCCACGATTCAAAGTGAAGCATTCGAGTTGATCACTTGACTCATCGTATATGCATAAATGACTTGGACCCGTTTTGAAAGAAGTCCATAACTTACTTATTTTGATTTATTCTCCTTTTCGGTAAATTATAATTTACCCTTTAGCCTACAAACCCAATTACATATAAAGAGTACTGAAAATGATAAAGAAGAACAAATAAAACAAACATAAAGGAGAAGAAACAATCTAATTAAAAGATCAGAAATGGAAAAGAAACAAACTAATTAAATAGGGTGTTTAGAAATTGTGGTTAGAATAAATAGTTGGAATTAATTTTAGTTAAAAACACTGTAGCATATAAGAGTTTTAAATTGTAGTAACATTTTGCTTTTAACTATAACATGTGAAAACTTTTTACTGTCTATTAATTAAAACCAATAGAAAGTCACGTTCGATGGAAGTTTTGAGTCTATTAATGGTAGATATGAATTGCTTAGACATACTAATTACTGTTTTCAAATATTGTAGTAAACTGTATTTTTCAAAACTAACAATAAATAAAAAAAATTAGTAGGTTTTAAAATTTTTATAATAAAAGGTACAATTGCCAAGTAAAAAAATATTTACTACAAATAAAAAAATAATTCGTCAATTAAACTATATAAGTTTTTAAAATTTGCTATTTACTTTTATTATTTATAGTAAAAATATAATGTACTTGAATCTCCTCTTCGTTTTTTCAACAGATATCAAGTTTTTTTTTTTTTTTTTGAAGCAGACATACAAATTAAGGTTTTGGTATGCTAAAATCACATAGATGTAGAAAGTTATGCCATTACTTTTGAGTTTGCGTAAGAAATTAGATGTCAGTCCATGGTGTTATATTTCATTTATCAAATAAAACCAAATGCGTTATGATCAGGTGGACACATAGAGCAAGAGCACGCCATGGCATTATCATTAATATTTAATTTATCATCCAAAGTGGAAATTCCATTTGCTTATCTCCCTATTGGCTAATTAATCTTCGTGGATTCAAAATAGCCACAAGATTTTTTGTGTTGATATTTAAGCTGTTAAAAAAATAATTAACTAGCTAAGCACTAGGATTCCATCTTATTTTCCAGTGTTGACGTAATTATCAATGTTTTGAACCGTGAATTTAAAAAGCATCTTTTGATTAGAAGTCTCTCTTTTTTTTTTTTTTTTGTTTGAACTAACTTGCGTGCTTCAAATGATATCTTTGAGAGTCGTTAATTTAATTTTTTTTCCCACTTAATCATTAATCTTTTCATTTTATAGTGATAAGTATATTTATCCAAAAGGAACATGACCCATTGGAACAACATCGTGTCGTTTACTTCAGTTTTCCCTGGGGAAAATGTGACAAATCTTATGTTTTTGTCGTATTATGTTCGTCATCTATTAGTATCATCTGACGTTATAAGTTGTCACGAAATGATACGGTGACGGTTGGACTCCATAACCATTTCAAAGAGTTATATCCGGCGGTTGCCATATACAGTGTCTTAGGCAATGTTATCTCCGCTACACAATTATAATTTATATTTTAAACTTTTAATTTTAACCAATTATCTTTTAGGCTTATAAATCTATAATAAATTATACCTTATTGATTGTAATTTTTAGTTTTGACAAAAATTAACATGTGATTTTCACATACGTCATTAATTAAGAGTATAAAAAGGCTATTTTATATGAATATTAACTTAAATTTATATTCAAACTAAAATTAATTCAAAATTTTTAAATTTGATGAAAGCTTAATTAAAGATATTAACCATAATAATTTCAGGTCAAAATATATAAAAATAACCATTTACATTAATAATCAATTATTTATGTGTAAATTACATGTCAATTTCAATCAAAAAACTAAAATTGCTATCAATGAGAATGATTTGTTATAGAATCGTAAATTTAAAGGGCAACTTGCTCAAATTAAAAGTTCAAGGATAAATTGTAAAAGTGTGACAAATTTATAGAATAACAATACCAATGCCTTAATATATATACATATATATGTGTGTGTATGTATGTAAATGAATGTATATCTATATAACAGTTTGTGCGTTTATGTAACATATTTGTACATGTTACATTTGAACAAAATGTTATACAAACATACCAACAACATATTTACAAACAAAAAGTACCGTACGTGACAGATGGATAAGGCTTGCCTGACTGAATACTATTTATATATATGTACGTATATACACACAAAAGTTTGTGCAAATGTTAGTAGATTTTTTTCCAATTATTAGTGAGCCTCCACCTTCTTTATGAACTGATATACACCAATTGAAGTCTTACAAAGCTCAAATTTAAAATAAGGAAACTGCTATGATGGAGTGAGGTAAAAATTCTCTATCGATGCAGAATTTTATTTGAACCGTTAGATTTTGATTCGATGGATGCAATAAGATGATTTTAAAAGTTAAAAGAACACTCTTGATTGTATGTTGTCCCAGACTAAAAAAAACAAAAACAAAAGCCTCTCCTTCACTTACTCAGATTTCGTCTCCTCCGTTATTGATGTCTTCTCCTCCGTCATCGATGAAGACCTCAGCCGCCAGTTCGCTCATCCTCACCCAGGCCCCTCGCGCCCCCCCTCGATCTTTTTCGGTTCGAGATTTGTTCCCTTGACGCTCAACTCCTCCGCTCCGACCATGTTTCCAACTAGTATTCGACCCCATCTCCGTCGCCCATTGTCACGCCCAACCTCCACGGTGTTTGGTCGATGAAAAAACCACCGCAGCTTCTCTTTTCTTCAACACCTCCTCTTTCCTTGGATCAACCCTCAAGCTCCACCCCAACCCCAAGACTCATCGCTCCGTTTTCCACTACCGATCCACCGCCACCATCGTCGTTGCCGTCTCCGACGTCGTCAAGGAGAAGAAGCGGCAAGCTTCCACGAACGTTGTAATGGTCATGAGATTTTGCCATTCTCTATTGGCTGTTAAAGATTTTTCTTTTGTTTGTTTTTTTTTTTTTTTTTTGTGTCCTTGTTTACTTTTAATTTTTGGGCAAATTCGAGAAAATGGAAATATTTTGTTACTATTAATTATGTCGGAGATGGTCCTCGACATCGGAGGAGTTGTCGGCAAGAGGTGACAACAACAAAGATGAAGGGGTTTTCTCTGCCATTATAGAGCAGAATTGAAGGAGGGAAGGAGGCTGGGTTTTATTTCATGTGGAGTCTGGTGTGGTAGGATCTATTTTAGTTTAGTATTTCTTTATGTTTATCTACCTTTGGATTTTGATCCAATGGCATTTAAAACTTCCCCACCAATGAAGAATTTTGCTGCCCTCCACTGTAGAATTTTGCTGCCCTTAAAGCAAAAATTGCAAAAAATATGACAACCAGAAGAAAAATGAAGATTGATTTCTTTTGAAGAGGCTTTTACAACATTCATTTTAAACTAGAAAATGACAGAGATAAAATATTAGTCCCGAGACCTAGAGTGTTAAAGCCTAATGAGTCTTTAATTATGGGCATCTAATTTTCATCCGTACAAACAAAAAAAAATAACAAATGCTCAAAAATTTTATAACCTTGTAATTAAGTATTGGCATCCTTGAATTCTCTATGAATTTGCTTCAGAAATTGATGTACTTCTGAAAATCAATAGAACAACTATTAAGGGTGATTATGGTCATTTTGGTCGTGTTTTGGTCAATTTTTTATAAATCAAAAGAGCTTCCTTGTCGAATCATGGTAAAAATATTTGACAGCTCTTTTTTAACGTCACAAAAATATGAAATTCTGTTATGATTGGTTTCTCCATTGATCAGAATTAGAATGAAAAGAATGTTGGTGGCAATACACGGGAAAGAATGTGCAAAGCCTATTGGAGTCAAAGAACATCTATAAGAATTTCAGCCAGAAAACATCCTACCGAATAAAGGAGATGTCAAACACGTTGATGAATAGCCCTTAAACTTTAGGGTCTTTTTTATTTTACCTTCTAAACTTTAAAATCACTATTTTATTTTTTGAATTTTTAAAATTTCTCATTTTATTCTCTAAACTTTTAACATTATCATTTTGCCTTCTAAACTTTCAAAGATACTCACTTTGCCCTCTAAATCTCTGATTTTCTGTTTAAATAGACAGAATTAAGATTACGTTATTCAGATATGAGTTACCTGTAAGAATAAATATGAGATTTTATAATTTTTAAATTTTGTTTCACGTTTACACTCTCATTTAGAGATTTCTTTTGTTATCTGAACTTTTATTTAAGAATGGTTTGTATACACATTTTTCTCATCTGTAGTATGTAACTTTCATCTAATAAGTCGATATTGTTTGTTGATATCTCCACTTTAATGCATAACTCATTTTCTTTATTATTTAAATTCAGATATCGACGAACAATATCGACTTATTTAATAAATTAGTATTAAAGATGAGGAGAAATATGCAAAAAAACCCTTGCTACATGAGAATTCAAATAAAAAAGAAAAAAGCCTTAAGTGAAAGTGTAAACATAAAACAATACTTACAAATGATAAAATATCATATTTGCCCTTCTAGGTAACCTATGTATAACTCACGTAGGCTTAATCCTATATATTTAAACAGAAAACCAAAAATTCAAGGGACAGAATGAGGAGTTTAAAAGTTCAAATGACAAAGTAATAATTTTGAAAATTTATAAACAAATTAAGAAGCTTCGAAAATTTTGGGTGTAAAGTGATAATTGTTGTAGTTTAAGGACAAAGTGAAAAAAAATTTAAAATTTAAGGACTACTGATGTTACTGGAGTAGAACCTAATAAATGGCAGAGAGGAATCTACCATATGATAGATGGTACAGAATCTACCATATGATAGATGGCGTCGAATTGGTACTAGATTATCTCTTTTTTATTAAAAAAATACCTCTGGTCACTGACGTGGGGTGCTAGAGAGGAATATGGTAGATGGTACAGAATCTACTAGATTATCCCAATTTTTATTCAAAATAATAAAAAAAAAAACCGTCTTTGGTCCCTAATGTGGGGTGCTAAAGTGGAACTTGGTTGGTGCTAGCATGGGGTGTCGAGTGCAACCCGATAGATGCTAGAGCAAATCTACCAGATTATCTTATTTTTTATTAGAAACAAAAAAAAAAGAAGAAGAAAGCCAACTGCTTCTGGTTGCTGATGTGGGGTGCCAAAATAGAACCTAGTAGATGTTAGAGCTAAATCTACTAGATTATTTTATTATTATTTTCAATAAAAAATACCAACCACCTCAACTAGTCAGCACGCAGCACCAAAGTAGAATCTATGAAACACCCGTTATTTTAATGGGTATGATTTTTATAAAAATTATATGAATAAAATGTCACTTTAGTATTTCTTACCAAGTCTCCATAGGAAACATTCAAAATTTACCTATAACCCACTTCTACCAACCTTGTCCCCCTACATTAATGCTCAATTAAGTAGCCTCTTTCTCATTTGGCTAAAGGTTTCTGAATGAGACATAGAATTAATTCATCTCAATTACTAGGAGACATTGATATATTTTCTCAACCACCTTTTTAATGCTTCATTCATCTTCTTCCATAACTTGCCCCATTTGCCCCCTCAATTATGTAGGCATTATTTACTAAAAGTTTCTAGGGGAGACATGATAATATTTTCTTTTAATGCTCATTTGTTTCTTCCTACCACTTTCTCCATAAACCTACAATTATCTCCCACTCCTCAATTATTTTGATGCCTTTTTTATTCAACCATCACCACCTTCTTCTCTAGTTTCTCATTCTCTCCCTTTCTCACTTCAGTTTCTAACTAAAGACACAAAGCATAAATCTCTCTTTGCAGTCAAAGTAACTATACTTCCCAGCCATGTTTGAAGTTATTTTGGAGTCAATTCAAGCTTGATTTTTACCCAAACTTTGGTGTTTTTCAAAGAAGTTTTGAGGTTGGTTTTATTTAATTCAAACTTGGTTTTTAGTATGTGTTTCTCCATCTTTAATGTATAATTTTCGTGTTCAAAGTTCATGCAAATTTCTAATTATGTTAGCATGCATATTTGAGCATTTATGAACAAAAACTTGAGTCTTAAATTAAAACTAACAGCCAACTTTTATTTTGGTTTGATGATAATTTTGATATAAAACTCATGAGAATATGTTTATTATGATTATATAATGCATGCTGCATATTTTGGAATGATTTTGGGATTTTGATCAAGGATAATCTGCTTTGAGTTAAAGAAGAACTTGACATTCCATAAACTTTGTAATACCTCCATGGGCAGTGGCTCTTTCTTGAAATTCTGGGATTTAATGAAAATGAATTTTATAAATTGGTTTGCATATTTAAAAAGTCGACATCCTAATCTTTCCAACGAGCTATTATGAGCCTAAATCGGAGTTGTATTTTATTTTCTATGAATTTTCAATTCTTGGATTGGAAACTAGTAAACCTACCAGTGGCAGTATATTACCCGTCTACCTTAAGTAAACCACCTGTTAACCCATGTGCTAATTGTAGATAGTGAACCCAACTTTGCTCACCTTCTAATCCTTTAATATCTTGTAACCTTTCCAACACTATCCTAAGTGATTTACGAATTTTATTAGAGACTAAAATATATAGATTTACACATAATTCATTTATAGATATGGTTATATGTTGTGCTTTAGTTTTAATTGTTTTTATGCACGACTTAAAATCAAGAGTGTGTGGAGCTAACGTTAATTAATTTCGAGATTAAAATATTGTTGAGAAGCTTGAAAGGTACGGATTCTATTACTCATCTTTTGTGAGGTTTTATGGAATTAAAATTGATTGTTTTACCACAACATATATGTATCTATGTTGAACTGCTATTATATGAGAATTACATATGAAACTATGACATAAACTCGCTCTGTATTGATTAGCGAGGAATATAATGAATTAACATATGTTGTTATAAATTGGGAAGCATGGTTAGGAAAATTGACTCTATAAATAATGATTAAACATTGAGAAATTGTGAGACATGAAGAGGGCGGCGGTTATGTCCTTGGGTACGAATACCCTAAAAGGTAAAATAGGGGGAGGTGATGACGCTCCCTTGGGTTAAAAGTCCTAGAACACACTGTACAGGAATCGACTTGGTGAGGACTCGGGGCTTGATGTCCCCTCACCGGAATACCCTTGAAATGTTTGGAGGATAGCCAAGCATGCCCATTTGGGTTTCGATAAGTTGAGTGATACTTTATGTAATGTGGATACCTAGGAATAATGATGAATATTAATATTGTATATATGTATATGTATGAAACTTGGTAATGATTAACTATGGTATCCATGGAATATGATCATAATAAATCTCATAATTTGGATAATGATGAAAACTAACTAACTATGCAGATTTAATGTGGTAAAGAATAAAACCTTAAAGTGAGTAATGGTTTTCTCTACTAAGCATGTTGTCGCTCATTCCCTTATATTTTTCTCTTTTCAGGACTCACTAAGTGTGAGATGGTTACAAGAAAAACAGTTAAGGAAGCTATGTAGTTATATTACATTTGAATTGCTTCGAATGCAAAGAATGATCTGCATGATAATGTAAGCATCAATTGTTACTTTCTGTGACTGTATTAAGATTTGTTGATGGTTGAAATAATGATGATGACAGTTGTATATTATTAAAGTTTAAGATGCTACATTAAACTGTGGTTTATTTATTTGTTTATGTTTTATTTTTATTTTGAGAATTTCTATTTAAGTCCCGGGTAAATTACTTTGATGTTTTATCTTTATTTTTTGTTTTTATTTTATTTATTTAAAAACTGTTAACCTCCATATAAGGGCTTTACAATCTAGTAGTTGCCAGAGTGAAACCTGCCATATTATCTCATATTTAAAAAAAAAAAAAAAAAAACCAACCACCTCGTGGTGTAAGGACTAGAGTGGAATTTGATAGATGTCAAAAAGGAATCTACTAGATTATTTTATAATTTCTAAAAAAAAAAGACTAATCGTCTCCAATTGTTGACACGGGCTGTCGGAGTAGAATTTGACAAATATCAGAGTGTAATCTACTAGATGCCGAAGGGGAATCTGGTAGATTATATTTCATAATCTATTTTATTTTTATTTCCATGATCAATAATCTATCATAGTTAAAAAAAATTGCAAAGAAAACAATAAAAATTATAAATAAATACAAATAAATCAAATTACAACATTTCATTGTATTCTTTAAAGAATTAACCAGACAACTGGCCCAATTATGTTTATTGAATTAAAATATAACTCTATCTTGTAAAAATTTTACAAATATCTCAAAATGATATTATTAAAATTATAACTATGTAATTATATAGTACAATATGTGTTATCATTAAAATAATTACTATGTCATGAAAGATATTTTAAATATTGTGTTAGATTTTAATTTTATAACAATAATTTAGTCGCTTATTATAATTTTTTCTTTGAACATTAAAAATATAGATAACACTAAAATTGCCCCACCCTCACCACTTTTTTCGACCAATACCCCCGCCGCCATTGTAGCCCTTCCCATCAGTGATACCACTAAACTCAAAAATCTTCTATCTGCAAAATTTAATCGCATCTGTGTTCCATCAAGACAAACAAAAATGAACATAGAAAAAAGCTATATAAAAGATTACAACTCACCCAATAAAAAATGGTTTTGTATTAAGAACAAAATGATTCTAGAAAACGACAATCAAGCAACAACAATCACAAACTACGGCAATAAAATCAAACGAAGAGTTCTTATATGTATATGAAAAAAACAAAAAAAACAAAAAACAAAAAAAAACAAAACAAAACAAACGAAGACAACAGTAAATTAAGCAAACAACTTGCAACAAGGAAATGGTATCAACTATAAAAACGACTCCGAACGAGAACATAGAAGACGAACCTATGTTCTTAATTGGTGAAGAAATACAAAGTAATTACCTGGTAAAAATGAAGCAACTGTTCTTGAAGGACTAGATCTGCACCACCATTTGGATGTTTATTTTGTCCTGATAGAATCCAAACAACACCTGGTAGAAGATCAGGGTTGACATTGTCGCGGCCACGGTCTTCATCGTCAACTGGAGAGATGGGCAGAGAGAAGAAAGAGATAGGAAGAGGCAGAGATGGGAAGAGAGTAGGGGTGAATGGTGGTCGGTTCGGCGGTTTTTGGGGCGGGTGCGGGTCGGTTTTTTTTTTTTTGCATGACGGGTTGGCGATTAACCAACCCGTGGAATGGCGGGTGGCTTCGGTTTGGGTGCGTGTTGGTGCGGGCGGGTACGGATGGGTTGAGGCAATTTGGGCCTATACTATAGCCCAATGTAATTTTTTGGGCTTTAAAAAAAAGTTAAGAAAATTTATAGAAAATATAAGATGATAATATATAAAGCATTCTTAAAACAACCAAGTTCCTACAACAACTTAAGAATATTCACAACAACTTAAGAATATTTCTCCACATATAATGTAGTAGTATTTGCATAACCTCAGAGTTCCTACAACATGAAAAAGATCTTTGAATCACATGTATACAATCAATTCTTCAAGTAAACTCAAACAGAAATTTAACACTACTTTGTATTGTGCAAACAATAGAAGCTAGGATCCCTATTTTTGCAACAATTAATCAAGTGTATGAAGACACAAACAATAACCAATGGTTGTTAAGATTGCACATAAAAGTAACAAGACATAGAACTCTAAGGACTTAGAGTCGATGTTAGGGCAAGGGGACGGAGGGTAGAAGGCAAATTAGATTGAGGAATTAGCTTTTTTAAAAAAAAAAAAATTTAGGCGGGTGGGTCGATTTGAACCCGCCCGTTAAATTTCAAAATGGCGGGTTGTTGATGTGGTTCAACCCCCCATTGGCGGGTTGTTGATGTGGACTCCGGGGGTGCGGGCGGCCAGCGGGTGCGGAGTGGTTTTTGTACAGCCCTAGAAGAGAGGGGTGAGTATAGAGGAGAGAGAGAAGGGTGGGAAAGAGGGATTTGAGAGAATAAGGAAGAGAGATAAAGAATAAGGGATTTGAGGAGTATATGGCATCTTCATCCTAACATCAAAAGGGAAAAAAGTGAGACAACCACTAAGAAAACCAATTTCAATGTTGAAGTTGATCATGAGCGTAGAGCCACTTTAATGAAAAGAGTCCATAAGATAAGGTCGTAAGGATAAAGAATTAAAGTTATAGAGAGGGAAATCATACTTCGTGTCGTACAATGGGAGGACCAAGTTTTTCTCCCCTTGGACACGTACCATGTCAAGATTTTGTAAATGTTACTAACATGTAAGTGTAATTGTTTGTTGTAAAATATGGTTTGATATATATATATTACATTATAGTGTGTAATTCTTCTTTATTTTAAAAAATCATTAGGGTCCTCAATGATTAGAAACTTGTAGCAGAAGTTGGTATAACAATATGACCAAACAGTAAAACGACTTATAAGTCCCGCAAGTGTCCACGGTAACTTGTCAACATATGGTTATTTTATTTTATGTTACATGCGGGATATAATTTTTATCACCAATAACATGGGGGAGCTTTCAAGAAAGGAATTTTAAACAAATGATGAATTACTTGAGGTTAGATTTAAGTGGGTAAGACATTTAAGTAGGTTCCTTCAAATTAGTTAGTAGAAATTTTGTGTATTTTACTACGTGTTGTAAACTTTTTGTATGTGACTATGAGTTGTAAAAATTTTTAACTTAAGTGTAAATATATGATTTTGTAATTAGGGCATTGTATTAATGAATAACACACATGATTAGCCATCCCGTAAAAAATTAGGAATTCAACTTCTTATTATTGTTGACCAATTTTCTACGACGGTTTTTGTAGAAAACCATAGTGCAAACCTAAATTTACATGACGGTTTTTACTAAAAACCTTTGTGTAAGCTACCAGGATACCAATTATACATAATGGTTTTTAGTAAAAACTATCGTGTAAGTTTTCTTTTTACACGATGCTTTTCAATTAAAATCATCGTGTAAGATGCATATATAACGCCCCTAGTCCTCACGAAAACCAGCGTTCCATGACGTTAAATAACCGTTGTGGAAGCTATTGTTTGTACCATAATGAATGATTACAAGATATTTTTAAAATGTTCAAACCACAATGGTTTAAAGCTGTCGTGGAATATACAATTATTAATAGTGAATAAATTTCAACGAAAATTTTTGAAATTATAAGTAAATCAGGGTAGAGGAGGGGTGGGGAGTGCTTCACCCATCCCAACCCCGTCTCTGACTTAGAGATAAGATCGTCCCCACTCCCGCCCTAATCCTCAAATATTTTCCCTCATGACCACTTCTTCCGAGGTAGATACCCGTGTGGCCCTTTTCTTATGGGTCAATAATACTGCCATTTTCTAAGTAGAAGCCCGCAAGCCAAGGGCATAAGGGCATGTCATTGGGGAAAATGAAGACTAAACTTAAAAAAATAATAATAAGAAGAAAAAGGGTGAAAGAGGCAAACAAGATTTGTTTGGGTGGAACAAAAATAAATGGCACGCATTTTTGAAAAAGTTAGCAAATAACAGTAAATTTGGATTTACCGAATAAATCCTGTAATCATGCAATGATCAAATTTAGTTATTATGACATTTACTTAGTAATTCACAGATTTGTTCAAGACCAATAATGGTAAGTCTGTGATTTATCTTCTAAATTCCATATAAAATTTAATAAATTTGAAATAAAACCCTAAATTATATACATTTTTAACATTATTTATTAATTTTTTATTTGCATGATAATTACTAATTGAATTCATTTTTAAGAAAATTACTGTCATACTTTTAAAAAATATGTTTATTAATGCCATACTTAAAAAGTTGTGTTATACAACCACTAATATTAGTCGTTACATGTTTAAGTTAGATCATACTTAAAAGGGTGTTTAAAAGAGTAATTCAAACCATTAATTTGAACTATGAACAATGTAGAGCTCCACATGCTACATTAAAAAGCTCTCGTATGCTATAGTTTTCAGACTCAAACTGATGGTTTAAATTACTCTCCCAAACAATCTATTAACCATAGGTGCCCAACTTAAACATAGGTGGCATTTAAGTTATGAGAGTCCTCCACATGTTTTTTATTTGGGAAAATTGCTTTGGTAGTCCCCAACCTTTCGTGAAAGTGAACATTTGGTCCCCTAACATGTTATTTTTGATTTATTTGTCTTCAACCTTTGATTTTAGTTGCTAAGGGACCAATTTAACGGTCAAATAATTAATTTTAGATTAAAATATAAGACAAATTGGTCCCTAAAGTTATAAAAAAGGTGACAAATTAGTTCTTAAAGTTATCAAAACAGTGACAAAATGGTCCTCAAAATTATCAATTTAAGTGTAAAATTGGTCCCTTAACGACTAAAATTAAATGTTAGGATTGATAAATCAAAAATAAAAAATTAAGGACTAAAATTACACTTTTTTAAAAGGTTGAAGAGTAACGTGGCAATTTATCTTTTTTATTTTTATGAATCTTTTTTTTAAATTAAAGATGCTTTTTTTTTTTTGGGTTAACAATTGTACTAATTGTTATGTTTATTCAAGGAAAAAAAAAAAAAAAGAAAAAAAAACTACAACTCTGTTTTAAAAAAACAATAATAATGTGTGATAGGTAGGGACCCACAGGCCAAGGAGAAGGGTATATCATTTGGGATGTGAAGCAAGAAAGCAACGGAGATTATTAGAATTTAAGAGGGGTAATTTCGTCATTCAGACAGCTAGTGTGGCATAACCGTAGTTTATAGTGAAAAACGAGTCGAGTTTTGAAAGGTGTGGGAAATGGGAACTCCACGACTCCAAAACGCAGGTCGAAAAGAACATTGGGATTGGTCAGGGAAGGAAATTAAAAAAAAAAAAAAAAGAAGAGAGGAATGAGGAGTGGGGCCCACCACAGAATTTTCTCGCCGCAATACGTAAACGTAAGTAAATGGTGAAACCTAAAGAGCAATCCGTACGAAGGATTTCTCTTGCTCCACCGGCCCTATATTCCACTCTATTTACAAAATCGAACCCGCATATATATCCACAATTGAATATGGTGTTCTCTTTATTATTGCATTTACAAGTGAACAAAAAACGAAACCTAACCTATCTAATAAAATCTGAAATAATTTGAATATGATGAATCTAAATAATTTACCCAATCTGATTTTTTATTGGATGAGTTTAGCTTTAGTTTTTCAAAATCTAAAATAATCCGAACCTACTTGATGTAATATATATATGTATAATATTTATTATATATATTTACTATTATAATTTTAATATAATTTTATACTTAAAAAAAATCTTTATTCTCTTAAAAAAATAGTAACATAGTTTATAAAGACTTCATCTTAGGGTTGATAATTTTGGACATAATACAATGACACGATACGAAAACGATATGAGATAAACTGATTTGGATCACATGTTTATTAATAAAATAGGCTGAATTCATGCCAACATGTTTAACATGCTTTAACATATTTAATTAAACGGGCTGTACACCCATTTATGACACATATAAACTAAAAAATAAAAATATTTAAATTTTAAATATAAAAATATATAACACCCAATCCCACCATTAACCCTAGGACTAATCGTGTTTGAGTTTAGATATTTTGGGTCTTTGTTAATTTTTTTCTTTTTTTTAAATTTTCAATTAAAGGGGCCAAAAACATGTCATATACGTATTTTTATCGCTTCAACCCATCACGGCCTATTTAATAATCATTTTAATCATATCGTGTTGTGCCGTATTAAGCACACCACGTGCAATTCGTGTTTGTGTTTGAGTGGCTACCACGTTTGTAAATCGTATCGTGTTCGTATTCAAGCTGACCGTGTCGTGTTGTAGCCAGCCTGAACACGATAAGCGAACACAAATTACCAACCAAGTTCATCTCTTTGGTTCCAAACTTTAATTTTTTACTTTCTAGTTTCTAGTTTCTAATGCATACTACATACTACACTACACAATTCCTTAAAAAGAATAAAAAATAAAAAAAAATACTTCACAATTTTTCGCTCTAGTTTACATATATGACACCTGATTTGCATTTCGTTCATAACTCTACCTATCTAAGTATCTATTCTTCACTTCAAAGTCCCAAAAAAAAAAAAAAAAAAAACTCTCTTCGTTCTATTGCTACCAACCTTTAAAGTCACGCCTCTCTTTTTCATGGTCTTCTTCTTGCTAGCATCGTCGGCCATTGGGTATTCTTTTTAGTTGTTATTATATTTTGTTTGTTAGGCATGACTTATGTGTTTGAGCTTTATTAGAAATCCAATATGTGATGAATTTTATTTTTTTCTTTATATATTTTTTATTTGGTAAGTTGTTAGTTTGAAGTTTTTTTTCTTTTTTATAATGCTCAATCCGATCAAGCCAGCCAATCCACCCGAATTTTAATTGGGTGGGGTGTTTTCAAAGTTTGGGTTTATTCGATGGATTAGATTTAAAATCAACCCACATCAATTTTGATTGTGTGGGTTGAAAAATTCCTAAAATCCACCCAACTCATCCGATGTTCTGCCCCAATTGCATTTGCATTTCTATTTATGTTTCTAGGATTAGTTTCACTTCGTTTAGGAAACCCGTTTAAAAAATAAGTTTATTTTGCTACAGTGTAAAGCTCTCACATACTATAGTAATTTGCTACAGTATAAAATTTTTACCATGCTACAGTGTTTATGTTCTAATTTTAAGTTTTAACTGATTTTTCAAATAAACCCTGTCACTTATGCCCAGCAATATGTGATCATCTCAGTTCATTGGTCAAATTCAATAGATCTCCTAAATTTCAATTTGTGTCAGTTAATCAAATTGTTTTTGGGTCAACACTCGTTGACATATAATTCAAAACATAGCAATTTCTCTAGTAGGAACAGAAATAGATACCTACTGATTAGTATTTGTTTTCAGCTAGTAGATACACAAAAAAAAAAACACATTTAACAGTTTTACATTATGCACCACTAATAAGGGGTTGTCATTGGTGAAATCCCTTCAAAACTGTCTCTCTTGTTCTTTTCAACTTTTAATGCATGTTCTCTTAATAAGAGTATAAGACAATTTAATTAAAATAGAAAAATCTTTTTCATCCCTATGAGTTTATAACTCCGATACTAACAATATTGTGGATCTCAGCATGGTATGTAGTAGACCTCGGTCTAATATATAGTGTACTTTTTAGACTGAGTCATACTGTTTTATTAGCAGTTGATTATAATCCCATAAGGTTAAATATAATTGCTTTACACTAGAAATTTGATTTATGTCAAACTACCAAAATTCAGTCTAGAATTTTGAGTAAAATTTTCAATCTTTTTTGGAAAAATAAAAAAGCTACACCATAAAAACGAAACTTGGAAAATGTTCTTAACTTTATACATGCAATAGTTCTGAATTTTTTTCTTTTTCTTTCCCCCCTGGGAGTTCTGATTTTCTGCATGTTGTTTAAAAAGCAATAAAAGGCATTGACCTGATCTTGATAAAAGAGACCAGCATCGGATCTAATCCTTTCATCCTCCAAGTGCTATAAAATGGAATATCTGACATAGTCCAAACTATTATCTTATCTTAAAGATTGTTTGTTATAAGTTCATAATTATAAAAGCCCCCATTATTCTTTATTCACCACAAGAAAACAAAAACAAATAAATAAATAAATAAATAAATTATTTTTTGACCCTATCAGCTTCAAGCCCGAAGTTTCTTTTTTGTACAAGTTGATATATCATATTTCAAACCTTTCCAAAATCTTGACTTCTACTATATTTAGTATCTATAAATAAAAAGAGAATTTTGAAAAGATAAAAAAAAAAAAAACTCTATCTGTATTTCACAGTTTTAAGTATAGTTTAATTTTACTGAATGTATTTCCTCAAACAATATTGGATTTATATATTCTTAATTTTAATATAATTATCTTGATTTGGGTTGTACAAGTAGAGTACTTTTTTTCAACGTACCATTAGATTTTCTAAATAAATACTCAGAAATTGTAATAGCTACATGTACTAGAGAAGGGTTTAAATTTTGATACAACAGTTAAAATTAAAAACAAAACAAAAATAAAAAAACAAAAAAGGGTCTTATAATATCTCTATGCTTTGTCAAATAGCAATCATAACAAATAACAGCAATGTAATAGTAATAATATCTCAAATTACTTTCTCCTTTCTTTTTCAAATTACGTATATATTAATTTTCTCCTTTTCATTGTCCCCTCTTCTATCTTTTTATGGCCTTTTTTTTTTTGTCGCGCAATGATCTCAATTTCAAACTAAAATATACCTGGTTCAAATTTTGTTGCATATGCATTTTTCTTTTCTTTTTTTTCTTTTTTGCCCACCAAATGACACCAAAGAATATTCATTGATTTGACGACAATGTTTTTTTGTCTTGCCCCTCATCTTTTACCTTCATGCCCTTGAGTTATTGGCGTTGTGCACTCAGCCATGATCTTAATTTTCTGTCACGTTGTTATATTAACAAACGAAAACGAAAGATGCTCATAAACCTAACCAGAATATATGCTTCTGATTTAAATCTAGAAGACTTAACTTGGTAGGTTTTATTTCAAGGGACCATTGATACAACATAATAATAATAATAATAATAATAATAATAATAATAATAATAAACAAAAAACTAGTCTTAGTTTCCTATAATTTGAAATACAAAATCGAAAAATGAGGCTCATCGAACCAAAACGAACAATATCAGTCAAATGGACGTTGTAATTATTTTTTTGTCAAGATATGTTTTCATGATTATATTTTTCTTTGCCCATTAATATTGTTACCAAAGCGCGATAAATCGCATAAACATAACTAAGTCTCGTGTGATGTTACTACAGATTTAGGGTTAGACTATGTTAATTACACGAACGTTAGTTTATTGACAGACATTGATTGCTTTCCCCCACGCTTTTACAGTGTAGTGAAAAGCCTTCCATGTAGTAGCATAAGGGCAACTGGCCTTTTTTTTTTCTTTAATAAAAGTGACGAGAGAAGATAGCTTGTAATAGAGATGTTCATCGGTCTTTTTTTTTGTTTGAGTCGGCCAATTTTCAATTGGCTGCAGTTAGTTTTGAGAGGGGCGAACCGAGCAACAACCGTTCTAAGGGAGATTCGGTTGATTTTCGACCGATGTTAATCTATTCATGACAATTAGTTTTAGACGGTGAAACCAATCAAAATGTAGTAGTAACTCAACATTTGAAGAGCAATAATATGATCATTTTGCTTTTTTTTTCAGTCAAATTTAATATATTAAAGTCTAAAAAAGCCTCAAACCTAACGATATATACATTATAATGTTAATATTTTTGACATACATATTATAAATCAATATATGGTATATCAATATATAAATAGAAGTTAGATTAAGTACTCGATCGGTTGGTTTTTGGCCGAGACAAAAAAAAAAAAAAAAAAAACCTCTTTTGATAATTAACTGTCAAATATATATGGGGTCAGTTTTTGACTTAGAATCTTTTTTTTTTTTTTCAGTTTTTTCGGCTAGTTTGCTGGTTAATTTTGATTTTTTTTGTTTATTTTAAATAGCCTTGGATTGTAATTAGAAGTGATTAACATAGGATGAAAACCATTAAAAAACTCATACAATGCTATCACATGGTTCAAACAAAACTTTGTTGCAATATTTTCTCTTACAAGGTGTAAAAAGTGAAGGAGGGAATTATACTATTATTTCTTGGGAATAAAAATAAATAAACTAAAGTATAACAATGTTTAGTAAGTAGCCCACTTATATTAAAACAAAGTTTATTTTGGTATAAAATGACATAGAGAAAAATACGAAGTAACAACGAGATAAGAAAAACAAAAATAAAAGGAAAGAGAAGAAGGAAAAAAAAGAAAAAAAAAGTTAAAATTAAAAATTCAAGTGTTTGAAAAAAACATGTGATTTTAAAAATACTATATATTTAAATATTTTTAAAAATATGTTAATTGTTTATATTAAGAATTAAAACTGTGTTATTTAATATAATTTTTTAAGTTTTAAATTCCTATACCATTTTATGCCCAAACTCTTAATTTGAGCTATGTTCTCCAACGGACTTTAAATCTTCCACTCAGAGAGGAAACACAGGTCCACATGTAAAATTCAACCTATCTAGGATTGTCCTAGCAGTTTACAATATTTTGTGGCGTGTGGAAAATAATTTCTCTAACGGTATAGGATGGTCCAACTTTTGTTCCATTTTGTGTTGCATGATTACATCCACCTCAATATTGCGATGAGCAAAAACAGTGTACATGGGGCATAAGTACTCACACTGCAAAAAATCTTGGTGGGGCCAAACTTTTTGTTAACACATCTCCCCTGTTATACTCAGAAAAGAGATTCCATTTTCAGATATCAAGGCCAAATCCTTTAAAGCCCAGTTGTTTCAGTCAAGTCTTGTTGCAGAGACAAGTGTGAATTCTGGGTTTTTGAGGTCTTTTCTTGCCATTACGCTTTGTAACTTATTTCACATTAGTTAATTTTAATTAATTTTTTAATTAAAAATAATGTAAAATTCTTATATATTATAATAAAAATAAAAAATTATTATAGTGTAAAATTTTTACATGTTAAGTGTTTACAGTTTTAATCAATAGTTTTAACCATCATGTTAAACACCATATTAATTATATTTATACTCTATGCATATATGAATTTAGTTTTTTTTTTTTTTTTTTTTTGGGGGTTTGATTAGTCAATAGTAATTAAGGAAGAAACAAAAAATTATGAGTAGATTGGGTTGGAAGCAAAGAATTTATGAGTAATTAGAAAGGTACTTGATTTTATCTTGGTTGAAGTAGCTAGAACGTGTTTTATACTCTTCCACATTAGTGAGGACTCGTTTTCTAACATAACAATCTTCAATTCGTATGTGTACTTGTAACTAACATTTAAAGTCTTCTTATTTTATAGCAGATTTTGAAACTTTAGATGCAGGTGAACCTTTTAAACATTTCTCACCAATTCCAATTTTGGTAACAATATACTTGCCCTATTCAAAGGCTAAAAGCAATACTCTAGTCTATAACTAATTTTAAACTGGCCCTAAACCTACTTAACAAATAACACGATAGAATTACAAAAGATTGGTCTTTTCTGGTGATATAGTACAAGAAATTTATCAGATGTTGAATGATTGATTAATTTATTAGTGAAATTTAAATTAAATTTGTCCAGTGATACCTAACACTTAAAAAAAACGTTGCATGATACGAGCATATTTAACTAGCTATAGCAGAGCTCAATTAGAAATGTTAGAGGTAAATTTCTATATATTTTTATTTGGATGCATAATTGATTTGTTGCTTTTGAAATAATAAAAACAAAACAAATATATGATTGGATTCTTAGTAGGTGTTTAAAAAGATGGTGGGAACCAACGGTGAGAACCACTTTTACTGTAGCATGCGAGAGTTTTATACTGTAGCAATTTTTTTTATTGTTACTATAGCATGTGAGAGCTTTTTATTGTTTATAACTGAATTTATTATAGAAACTAAGTGATTCTCACTGCTTCCAAACAACCTCATTGAAATCCTACCTCTATCCTGTGCAACTTATACCTTGCCATACTTTTTTTTGGGGTTAAAATCTTCACATATTTTAGGCTGCAAAGGACACAAATTATGATGTGGGTCATGAATTAATGGCACAAAAATCACTATTTCTAGGCATTGATGGGACAGATGACTCACCAACTATTCCATCTTCCGTTGCACATAGCTTAATAAGCAAAAGGTCATGCTCATTAATAATTTTGATTTCTACGTGCCACCTTCCAATAAATACTAATCTTATGTTCGGACCTTTTTATTATCAAATTGGAAGTGAAAAAAAAAAAAAAGATTTTGAGTATTCAAAAGTGTTTGGATAAAGTGATTGATTATTCAAATCATTCTTTTTTTTTTCCCTTTCTTTTCTTTTTCTTTTCTTTTTCTTTTCCTTTTTGTTTTGGCCTTTTCTTCTCCAAAAATCAACTGAAACCCCATCACTTTTTTTTTTCTCCTTTTTGTTTTTCCCTCTTCAAATCTCAATCCCTTTCTTGAAAACAAGCTTAAATTAAAGTGCCCTTAAACCAGAGGGAAACTTCACATTAAAAAAGGGGCATGGCAATGAGTAAAAAGTGCAAAATCAAAGGTAAAAGCAAAATGCAGTGCATTTCTGCAATTAAGGTAAAGTAAAAGAACATCTTTGCAAAAAAGAAATTTCAGAGTATCAGCATGCTACAGACTTTAATGTTTCTTAAGTGGGACCCACTGCTGACTAGTGTTTTTTTATGTATACATAACTTGCAATATTTAATTTAAAAATTTAAATAAAAACAAAAAGTAATCTTTAAAAAAATTTCACTAAAATAATATTGGGAAAATTAAGGTAGTTTGAGAGATAGTTTTTTCTGTTGTTGAAAGTAAAATCAGCTTTGCCTTGTAACGTTTCTCTTATTTTTTTTTTCTTATTTCTTTATATTTATTTAATTATTACTAATTATTTATTACAAAAATTGCCCATTGATTTTCCCCAAACTGTCATTATTTTTCTCAAAAAAGATTTTAAGAAGATGAGCTTTGTACCGGATACAAAAATGGTGGAGAGAATCTAGAGTAGAACCTCTTAAAGACAGACACAATTTCTCAAAAATCACACCCAAAGAAAAAAACCCAAAAACATAAATGAAGGAAAGAGATTGAAGAATGAGGAGAGAGAGGGGAGAGAGAGAGAGAGAGAAAGAGAGGGTGTAGAAGACAACTTTCATGTCCCTTCTCATGTAAGTTTCGTTTGTTACTGCAAAAATTTCTTGTCTGCGATTTTCTCTCTCTTACAACATCTTCCTTGAGAGAATGGCCCAGCAGATCTGAAACGATCCAAAATCTTTCATTTTTTCTGCTTTTAAACCCGTTTTCACGAAATGCCCACTTTGATTTTCGTTTTCAGTTCTTTCTTTTTTCTTTTTTCTTTTTTTTGGGTTTTTCGTTCGCAATGTTCTGATTCGTGATTCGTGGGTTTCTCTCTCTTCTCATTGTTTTTTTTTGAGCTTTGTGGCAGTTCATGAGGTGTGAGTGTCATGAGTGAATCCTTGAAGGTGGGCTGTTCTTGAGGAGATATCGGATGAGAAGAAGACTATTTATCTAATTTTAGGTAAGTTTTCTCGATTACTATATTTGTTTTGTTAATGCAAAAAAAAAAAAAAAAAAAAAAAAAACTGGCTTGATGATTGGAACTTGAAAAGTCGTCATCTTGATGATTGGAACTTTTTATTTTTATTATTTTTATTTTTTTTTCTGGGTTCTATAAAAATTATGGTACTAGTTTGATACCCGTGAAGTTTTTACGCCAATTCCTTGTGTCTCTGGCTTCTTTTTGCTAATTGGTCGTTGGGCTTAATTTTATTTCATTTTTTGGTTTTTCGGATGATTAATACATTCTTCTCAGATTCGGTTTTTTTTTTTTTTTTTTTTTGTGTTTTTGTTTTTGTTTTTGTTCAACATTTTTAATTTCCTGAATGTTCTCATATGTTTGATTATGAATTTTATCCTTTAGATTTAAAAAGTTCTCTCTTTAGACATATATCCTGATTTGTTTAGCTTTTGTGACTGATATTTTTGTTCTCCGGTTTATTGGGAGATAAATTAAGTTTTTCAGGCTTCACATTCTGCTTTCAAAGCAATTGTTTTTGTCTAGTTTAGTTTCCTTTTATTGACAAGATTCTTTTGGGTTGATATTATATAATTTGTGTCATATTTAGCTTTGAAGGTTATCTGAAGATTTAGTGCACAGATATTTTCTCAATTTTCATTGCTCATTTTCTCAAGTGTTTTCTGAAGTTTCTTTAAATTATTTAAAATTCACTCGCCAAGTTCTGTGATCATTTTGGCCTAACCGTTTCTTTAGTGTTAAAGCTTCTTTTTACGCCCATTTGTACCACTTTTAAATATACATTGACTTTTTTTTTTTCCTTTTATTTCTTTCCCTTCTTTGCTCATATTAAATGAGTTTGTATAATTGCCTTACTAGTTACTTCTTAAATTTGTCCATCTTGTTGACTGGTTATTTTAATTCCCATTTCTGACTCCTTTTATGTCGAACTGCTAGAGATGGCGGCAAACATGCAGTGTAATAGCTATTTTCCGGGATATTACTCACAGATGAATCTTAGTTTGGATGCTAATGGGAGTAGATGGCCTTCAAATTGTCATGAGAAGGTTTTCGAGAGCGGAAATCACTATGGTGGCTTCTTATCTTCAAACTCACTTTTGGCGTACAACAAGGATTTGTTGAAGCAGACAATGCTTAAGCATGAAACCATATTTAAGGATCAGGTAAAATCTTTGTAAACTTTCTGTCTCTATCAAGAAGTATTGCTTGTTGTGACATTGTCCATTATGTTTTAATACTTGCATTTTGCTTTGCGCAGTCAGTTTGTATCTTAATTATTTGCCCCCTTTTGTGGGTTCTAGAGGGCAGTCTTTAGACAATTATGCGTAATATTATGTTATCTCTCATATGGAGTAGTTGTCTTGCCTAAAGAGTATGCTTCCCATAAATTTTCTATGTTATTCTGTAATTTTTAAGGAGCTCTTTCTTTATGGTGTTAGAAAGTAAAAGTTCAATATTTTCATGGTAACTACCGAAGTTTTATATGCATTAAGGCAGTTAATAACTGTAATTTTGGCCTTTGGGAATTGTGGTTGAGAGCTTGTAGTACTTCTTGTTTCAGTCTACTACCTGTAAGTGTCAGAAAAATGTCTCTTTCTTGCAAGCATTGTGTATAACTCAATATATTCCGAAAAGACCAAGGGAAATGAACTGTGGAGGAATCAACAGAAATATACCTATTTCAGTTGCACCATTCTTATAGATGTTTAACTGCATTACAGCTGCATCAATTTATGATTCCATGCAAATACTAATTAGACTTCTTATACACGATTGAAATTTGTTTTGGCCATCCAGATTCAGGAGCTTCACCGCCTTTACAAAAGACAAAGGGAACTGATGGATGAAATTAGTAGGAATAACTTAAATAAACATCATCTAAGATTTGAGGCATCACATTCCAGTACTCCATTCTTTCAAACATCATCCGAATATGACCAAAAGAGTTTGCAAGTCCCTGGATTCCCCTTGATAAACTCTGCAGGCAGTCAAGTCCAGTCACCGTTGAGTTCGGTCAAAGGGAAGGAGTTTCAAGTACGCCAGTCGTGCCCTACTACTTTCAAAGCATGTCCTAGAGATTCTGAAGTATTGGAGTCCAAATGCAAGATGTTTGGGAAAAAATTATTGGATCTTCAACTTTCAGCTGATGAGTACATTGATAGTGAAGAAAAGGACCTCTTGGAGGATAAGAAGGTTTCTGAGGTGCATGAGGTATCAAGTTATTCTGTGAAGAGATCTCCACAAGTTGTGTGTACCAGTGATGTAAAGTCATTTTTTGGCAGTAATATACCGAACTCTGTATTCCTCAGTGCTGTTGAAGCTCCTTCCATGTTAGAGAAACAAAAATGGTCAGCTGACCTCAATGAACCAGGTAAACACAAGGAAGAACCAGCATCTCTGTCTAATGGCATTATAGGCCCTTCTAGTCACAGTAGGTTTCAATGCTATGAACCATCTGAGAAGGCAAAGCTAGGCTTCCAATATTCATTGGAGGAGTCTATTCAGAATGCCCCAAGAAAGCCAGGTATTGAAGTTTTGAAAAATTTCCGTGTGGCAGAAACAGGGAGAAAACAAGAGCAGCTATCCTATCATGATAAGGCTGGTGAGAACTCTATTCCAGGGTGGCATTAATGTGAAATTTCCTCCTTTCTTGATATACCCTTTTCCCCCTACATCAGTTGAAAAATGTATTTCCTATAGTTATACATAGTTCTGTTAAGTCATTACGATAATCTGCAATGTTCTTATATTGTCTGCAACTACTTTTCAGGGAAGCTTGAAAGCAACTTGAGTTCTTTTCTTCAAGGTTTCAATGCAGAAAAACCATCCTTGTTCACTAAGTCGTCAAACAAGGACCTTGAGCGAGTCTATGAAATCCCAACCTTTCATCAGGGACCTCAAAGTTCATTAACTGAAAGAACGATTTTTGAGTTAGAGAGCTCCAGAAGAAATTCCGCTCCCTCGAAGGATAGCCATCATGGACCGCGTACTTCTTTTCATGATAAAAATTTCAACAATCGAGGTTCTTGGACAAATTCTAGACGAGGTCCGGTAGAAGTTCAGGCACTCCCTTGTGAATCTGGCCGGAATCCAATAGCAGTTCAGGCCCTACCTTGTTTTAGCTTCTCTGAGCACTTAGGTAAAAGGCATAAACCATCAATTGGAAAGCCCGAGTTTGGTGGAGGCAGCAAGTCAGTGCCCAATAATCATGACCTGAATTTCCAGTCTTCCAATGACGTTAACCTTAATTCCAAGCCATCTAGCTGTTCTTCGGAGTTAGCAGTTTCCAAGAATGCTCAGACAACTCGTGGAACAGAAACACATGAATGTTCTGTAGCTGGGCCTTCTTGGCTTAAAGAAATGTCTCTTCATAATGTTCAAGACAATAATGGACATGGGAGTTTAACCCAGGTGGAACCTGTTTCTTTAGAAGCTTATTCTGCAGGTATCCATGACAGTGACGTGGAACCAAAAAAGGTCGAGACTAGCGATTCCTCAAGTAAAAAGCTTCCTGGATTTCATGACCATAACAAGTATTACATTTCTGATCAGCACTGCAAATCTAGCAACAGCCTCCACAAAACTTGTCAGAATCCACTTCAAGAAGTGAAGAGCAATGGAAAAGAGTCAGTTATTGATTTGAACTTGGCTTGCGATTCAGCATTCAGGCCGGAAATAGAACTAACTGCAGATGAGCATTTAGGAGAGAACGGAGTTAACAGAAAGCATATGGGTTATGGATATCTTATTGACCTTAATTCATCCATAAATGAAGCTGAGTTTACTCAAAAATCCTCAGTTGTGGCAGAAATTGATTTAGATGCACCTGCAAGTCCAGAAAATAAGGAAAGTTCTCCACCCAGAGGAGAGTCCGATGAAAATCAGTTCGAAACACCATTGCTGTTGTCTGGTCAGGAAGATACTGATCAGCAGGATGAGCTCGCCAAGATTGCTGCTGAGGCCATAGTCTCAATTTCATCATCCAAGTCTCCCACTTTCAAACATCTTGAAGCTTCTTTGCAAGAATCCCTATATTGGTTTGCTGGCATAGTTTCTTCAGTGGCAACTGATCCAGCGAACGAGTTTGGATTAGTCTTGACCGTTAAGAACAATGACAACAACTGTGAGGAGTTTCTTCCTGATGGAATGGACTATTTTGAGGCCATGACATTGAAGCTGACTGAGATGAAACTAGAGGAATTCAGTTACAAAAGTAACACGTCGAAAGAGGAAGAAATGGGTCCCTCTTCGTCGCCAACTCAGGTAAGGAAGGGTAGAACAAGACGTGGTGGAAGGCAGCGAAAGGACTTCCAAAAGGAGATCCTTCCCACCCTGGCCTCTTTGTCAAGGTATGAGGTAACTGAGGATCTTCAGACAATAGGAGGGCTAATGGAAGCTGCGGGTACACTATGGGAAGCAGGGTCAAAAAGATATGCGGCCAGAAACGGGTATTCGAGGGTTCGGAAACGATCCACCGTTGCTGGCTCCAGTGGAGTTGGTTGCTCAGTGGAGTCTCTTTTGAAGCAGCTTGGTAGTAACATCAACGTGGGCAAAGAAGAGAGAAATCTTATATGTTGGGGAAAGGTCACAAGGAGGCGCAGGGGACAAAGATGTCCAGTTAGAGTTGGTAATCAGCAGCTTATAGTGAGTCAAGTATAGAAAAAACCTGATACATAAAAAGAGTTTCTTTTTTCTTTTTTTGTTTTTGTTTTTGTTTTTGTTTTTCCATATTTGGGTTCTTTTGAGTCATTGAATTCTCTTGTAAATTCTTTCAAAGACTTTAACATACGTATATTTAGGTGATGGAATCGGAAATTGAAGCTATGACATGCTTGAGCTGTTCTAGGTGATCCCCAATTGCAGAATGAATAGTTTATTTGCAGAAGTTTTAGATAACACTTCTTGTATCTTTCAATATTGGTTCAGCTTTTTTTCGCAAGTAAAACGGTCACAGCAAACCTCATACAATTCTTGGGGGCAGATTGCTGTGTCGTGTTGGTATTAAGCTCAAATGTATATAGAACAAGGGGAAAAAAAAAAAACTTGGGCATTATTAGTGCTAAGAATAAAAATTAATAGAAGGTGGATCTTATGGGTAAAGCTTTATAATGTGGGACATTCTATTAATACATGGTACCATCCGTGCTCTTAGGATTGTTTAGTGTACAAGCTCAAGAGTCAAACTCGGTAGAGGTGATAAGGTAAGAATAAATCTTGTTTCACTATTGATAGTTAATATATGTTTCTTTTTTTTTTAATAGAAAAAGTCACTGTATGTATTATAATGATAGTTTGATCCTTTAAGCAAACAAATAAGTCTATCATCTGAACCAACTTATTACCGACAAACAAAGCTCAAACTAAAGACGACGGCGACAAAAAACAAGAGAAAATTATATGCCATGTCACACTTTTAAAAGTTATTTTTATTCATGCTACTATTAAAAAAAGTTATACCATACCATTATTCATATTATATGTTAAGTTATACTACAAATAAATATTTACGATATTTTATAAAAAGTAAACACTTAAAAGATGACATGTATAAAAATCCTCAAAAACAACAAACTACATTTAACGACAACGACAGTGTTTTTATTTGGACTTGATTGGAGTTGTAAATATGGGTTGGATCAAATGGGCAAGCCCATAATTACTTTTTTGGTTAGGTTTAGGCCTTCTCTGGCTGATCAAACTCAGACATATATTATTATGTTGGGCCAAGCCAAGCCTAATTTTTTTTTTTTAGAAATTGCACAAAATAACATAGTTTTAATTCTTATTGTAAATAAGCAATATACTTTTAAAAATATTAAAGTATATAGCCTTTTTATAATTTTGTATTTTTTTAAACACTAAAAATCTCAAATTTACCCATATCTTTTTCATCTCTTCTAAAAAGACCCTAGATCCACTTTCTCTCTTCTCTTCCTCCTCTCTCCTCCTCTTTTCTCTCCAGACCTGGCGGCATTTTGGCGACCTCATGTAATTCAACAACATCTCCTGTTGTGACTTTGGCGACACTAATTTTCCAATTTTAACCTTTTTATAGTTAACCGATAGATTACTGTAGTTAACCAAATGGCTGATAGTTAGTTAGGAGTTAGTTGGAAGTTAATTGATTAGTTACATATTACATTCTATAGAGAGAAATGAAACGATGTGAGAGAGAAAGAGAGATCAGATGAATTGGAGGGAAAAGTTGAAATTTTTATTCACACGTGTTTTTGAGCATTGAGTATTCTCATCTACATACATCACGAGTATTGTACCTTATAAATAAGTAACTGATTAACTATTTGTAACCAATCAGTTAACTTCCAACTAACTCCTAACTAACTATCAGCCATTTGGTTAAGTACGGTAATATATTGGTTAACTGTAAAACTCCCCCCTCAAGATGGCATATAAATGTTCTTCATAGCCATCTTGGACAACAAAAGAAGCTAGTAACGAAGAAGGTAAAGCATTAGTAAATATGTTTTCAAGTTGATGTTGGGATCTAAAAAGTAGAAGTTTGATGACACTAAGATTGACTTTATCACGAACAAAGTGACAATCAATTTCAATATGTTTAGTCTATTCATGGAAAATGGGATTAGAAGTTATATGAATAGCAGCTTGATTGTCACAAAATAGCAAAGCTGGAGATGCAATATCCATTTGGAAATCCTTCAAAAGTTATTGAAGCCAGATTAGGTCACTGGTGGTAGCTACTAGAGCTTAGTATTTTGCTTCAGCAGATGATCTAGAAATTATGGCTTGTTTCTTGGCTTTCCAAGAGATTAATGAATCTCCAAGAAAAACACAAAAGCCTATAACCAACTTCCATGAATCAAGGCATAAGCCCCAATCAGCATCTAAAAATGCTCGTACTTGTAAGGAACAAGAGGAAGAGAAAGAAATGCCTTGACCAAGAGTTGATTTGAAATATTTGAGAAGATGATGAATGGCTTGTAAATGAGGAACTCATGGTTGAGACATGAATTGGCTTAATTTGTGGACTACAAAGGTAATATCAGGCTTGGATAAAGTAAGATAGAGTAAACATCCAACAAGACGCATGTATTGTGAAGCATCTAAAAGGAGATCACCTTCAGAGGTAGTGAGCTTAACATTGGTATCTATAGGGGTGGAAACAGGTTTTGAACCAAGAAAGCCAACATCTTCTAAAAGTTGCAAAGTATAATGTCTTTGACACAAGATGATTCCTTTTGCTGATCTAGCAATTTCAAGTCCAAGAAAATACTTTAGATTACCAAGGTCTTTGAGTTTGAACTGTCCATGAAGAAAAGTATTGAGAGAATTGATTACTACAGATGAGGGACTAGTAATGATAATGTCATCCACATAGACTAACAAGGCCATGAAAGAGGAACCTAAGCCATTGGTGAATAATGAATAATCAGATTTGGACAAAGTGAAGCCAAAGTCAAGAAATGATTGAGAGAACTTAGAGTACCATTGGCGTGAGGCCTGTTTTGGGCCATTTATGGATTTATTGAGTTTGTATATCAGTTTATGTCCCTGTTTTACATGCTTCCCCTGACTTGCATAATCAAGAGGTAAGTCCATATAGACTTCTTCAAATAGATCCCCATTCAAAAAGGCATTGTTAACATCTAATTGTATCAATTGCCAGTTTAGCAGGTAGCAAGGCCTACAATGACCAATTTTGCTACCGAAGAAAAGGTGTCAGTAAAATTAATCCTTTTCTATTGAGTGTAGCCTTTAGCTACCAAATGAGTTTTGTGTCTTTCTATAGATCCATTAGAGTTAAGTTTAACTTTATAGATCTATCTACAACCAATAGCATGTTTGCCTGGTGGTAAAGAGACCACAAACCAAGTTTGATTTTGTTATATGGCATTGAGTTCAGCCTGCATAGCTTCTCTCCATTGAGGATACTGTACAGCTTGATGATAGAGTTGAGGCTCAGAATGTGATGAAAGAGTAAGAGCAAAATGCTTATGAGGTGTAGAGAGTGAATCATAGGACAAATTGGTTAAACGACGTAAGGTAGGAGCAGTGGGTGTAGTATGACAATGGTGAGACAAGAGGTTACAATGAAATTCTCTTAGGTAAGAAGGTGGTTTAGTAGGCCTTGAAGATCTTCTTGAGGGAATCAATGTAGGTGTGGTATTTGGATTAGGGTGGATGATAGTGTTTGATGAGGGAGAATTAGGGTATTTAGAGTAGAAAGGCTCATGAATTGGTTTTGCTAACGCTAAGTCAGGAAAAGGGTCCATTAATTGTTCATTGGTAACAAGTGAGTGAAAAGGAAAGGCATTCATGAAAAATAACATCTCTAGAAATAAAGATTTGTTTGGTTTGCACATCAAACAATCTATATCCTTTGATGCCAGTAGGATAACCAAGAAAGACACATATGCATGCTCGAAGCTGAAACTTTGTGCGATAAGCAGACAAGGTAGATGCAAAAGCAAGGTAACCAAATACTTTGAAAGTAGAATAATCAACTTTGGATTTATATGGTACCTCATAAGGTGTTTTATGCTGAATCAAAGGTGATGGGGTTTGTTGATTTAAAAGGTAGCAGTAAGAACACAACCTCCCCAAAATTGAATGGGAACTCTAGATTGGAAATACAAAGCCCGAGCCATATTTAGAAGATGCTAATGTTTCCTTTCAACTATAGAATTTTGTTGTGGAGTTTCTATGCAAGAAAATTGATGCATAACTCCTTTAGCATTTAAAAATTTTGTAAATGTCAACTCTCTAGCATTGTTTGATCTAAAACGTTGGTCTTGTTATTGAACTATGTTTCAACCATGTGAAAGAACTTGGGAATAACCTCATCAACATCTGATTTTTGTTTTAGCAAGAATATCCAAGTAAAACGTGTACAGTCATCTACTAAAGACAAAAAATATCTATGACCAGAATGAGTAGGAATGTGATATGGTCCCTAGATATCAAAATGTATCAAATCAAATGGGAACTGAGACATGTGATTATTAGATACAAAGGACAATCATCTTTGTCTGTAAGTGGACAAACATAACAAGGATAAGTACTAGGGAAATTGAAATTGTCACAATTCAGTTGATGCTGTAAAACGTCAAGTGTCTTGGATGATAAATGTCTAAGTCTGTTGTGCCAAATCTGAGCTAATACTTTGTTGACATGTATTGCATCATTTGTGACAAATTCTCCTAAAATATACAAACCTTGGATTTTCTTATCCCTGCCAATTATTTTCTTGGAGCTGGATTCCTGAATCATGAAGTGATTAGGAAAGAAGCTCACTTGAACTGAGAATCAGCTGTAAGGGCACTAACAGACATCAAGTTGAACTTGAATTATGCTACAAACAATACATCCTTAAGAATCAATTGTGAATTGATTACAACATTTCCATTGAGACTAACAGATATTTGAGTATGATTTGGCAATGTGACTATGTAGTTTTTAATCAATGCTAGAGAAGTAAAAACATTGGCATCTGAACAAATGTGTCTAGTAACCCTTGAATCAACAATCCAATTTGTCACAGAAGAAACAATCGAATTGGCATATGCTGATAGGCATGCACCTGTAGTATGTGAGCTAGTGGGAACTTCTTGCTGCTCATTGATAGTGGATGAAAGATGACTGGATAGCATGGACATCAGTTGCTGATATTGATTACTGCTAAGGTTTTGAATGAAATTTTCAATAGTTCCATTGTCTTTATTGGTGTTGTCTTCATAGCTAACTTGATTAGAAACGTGATTGACATGAGTACTTTAAGCAATAGAAGATTGAGAAAAATTCTTTTGTCTTGGTTTGAAACCTGGTGGATATCTATGAAGTTTATAACATTTCTCTACTATGTGACCATGAAAATTGCAATGTGTGCAAAAAGGTCTCTTTCTCTTTTGGTTTTTATATCCACCACCAGTTGCAATCTCATTATTAGCAAACTTCTTAGCATCATGTTTCACAGCAAATGTCATAGAACTACCTCACCAGCATTATGACTGGTAACTTTCCTCTGCCTTTCTTCTTGTGAAATTAAGGAAAATACTTTGTTGATTGGGGGAATTGGATCCATCAATAACAGCCGTCCTCTAACTTGAGCAAAAGATTCATTTAGTCCCATAAGAAAGGTCATAATGTACTCCATTTGGTAATATGAATTCAATTCTTTAACACCTCCACAAGTACACTTTCCACAGCTACAAACAGGTCTGAAATTGCTTAATTCTTCCCACAGTGTTTTTAGTTTTGTAAAGTAGACACTTACAGAATTTTAATCTTGATTATGATTAACTAACTCATGATGCAGTTGAAAAATTCAAGGATCATTGCTTTGTTGAAATCTATCTTTGAGATCCAGCCAAATTTCATATGCAGACTCAGAGAATATGAAACTAGCAAAAATTTCTTTGGAAACAAAATTCAAGATCCAAGAAATGATAATATTATTATTTCAAATCCAAGAGTTGAGGAGAGTCAAATTAGTATCTTCTAGTTTCTTGATGGATCCATGAATGAAACCTAGTTTGTTCTTCACAAACAAGGCAATCTACGTCGCTTGGCTCCATGAAGCGTAATTATCTCTTGTCAATGGCTAAGAGATAAGCAGGAGACTAGAAGAGTCAGAATGATGCAAGAAATAGGGACTTAAAGGATCATCAATGGCAGATTTACCAAATGATGCAATCGAACCATCAGAACTTAAAGATTCCATGATAGTAGCTGGAATAGGTTGCAAAAGTAGGAATTCTCTTCGAAGTAAACAAGAACAAGCCGAATTGAATCAAGATTTAGCGATCGATTAGCGGCAGATCTTCTCTGATATCATATTACATTCTAGAGAGAGAAACGAAAGGATGAGAGTGAGAGATATCAGATGAATTGGAGGGAAAAGTTAAAATTCTCATTCACACATGTTTTTGAGTATTGAGTATTCTCATCTATATACATCACAAGTATTGTACTTAATAAATAAGTAACCAATTAACAAGTTGTTAACTATATGTAACCAATCAGTTAACTTTCAACCAACTCCTAACTAACTAGCAGCTATTTGATTAACTATGGTAATCTATCGGTTAACTGTAAAAAACCTTCATAATAAGTTTCCATCTTTAATCTATTTTTCTTTTTCCTTCTCTCTACCACTCGCTTTCTTTTTCTAAAATTCTCTTCTCTCTCCTATCTCTTTCTACCTCTATCAACCTCTTCTGTTTCTCTGCTATCACACAAGGGTGGATCAAGATATGTGGATATTGTTGAGGGCTAAGCAAGTGTGACTTTTCTTATAATGTTTTGTTTGAATCCTTTGTGTATTTAAGGATCAGGATTGATATATTGTATTGATGAAGCTTGGCTTTTGAAATTGGTTGTTTCAAGTTATATGCTTGATTTGCTAAAGCAACAGAGTGGATTGATTATTCCAACCATTAACTGATTCCACCAGCTCGGTTTTGGCCGCGTGACTCGGTGCTTATGATCTTTATGGCCCTTCTCACACGACGGCTCCAATGATCTAGAAGTAGAGGAGGATGAGAGAGTAATAGGAGAAACAGAGAGAGAAGGGAAGAGAGAGAAACGGAGAAGGAAAAGAGAGAAAGAAAGGAAGAAAAAAAGAAAAAAATAAATAAAATAATAATTAAATAGGAGTTATTTTTGTAATTTAACTAGTTAATAAATGTGTATTTATGTTTTTTGACCTATTTATTAACTTTGTTTTAAACTTGAGTTATTAATTTTTATTCCATAATAAGTTTGGTCTATTTCCTACCACCTCTTGTTTTTTGCATGCGAACTGGGCCACCCAGCTTGGAAATTTTTTTTTCAATAAAACATATATAAAATAGTGGTATTCACATAAATGCCATTTTAATTCAATTTTTATTTATGCCACAAAATGTTCAATGTTTTTATGCCACAAACTTAAAGCATGCCCTACTGAGACACAAGGACATGTCCGCATGTCCCCTAGCATATTTTTGCGTGTTCCACAAGGACATGTCCACATGTCCAATGGGGGGCATATTTACATGTTCCTCTGGGACATTTTTCGTGTCTAAAGATGTTCTTTTGGGGCATTTTTCATGTCCTTCTGGGACATTTTTTGTGTCCATCAAGGATATGTCACATGTTCCTCGAAGACTTGTCGCATGTTCCTTTAAAATATTTTTGAATGTCTATCCTAAACATGTCGTATGTCCTTTTGAAATATTTTTTGATGTTCCACCAAAAAACATGTTTTTTTATGTGGCTTTAGAACATTTTTTCTCCTTTTTTTTCCCTCTCTCCTCCCATCGCCGGCTTATTTCTGACTTCGAAAACATCATCATCATCCAAAAAACAAAAAAAAAAAAAAAAAGAAACGACAACAACAACCTAAACGACTCACATCGAAAATAGTAAAAGAACATTTTCGTGTATGAATATGAAAACAAAAGCCATAAACGCATGTCAATATAATTGAAAAGTTAACATTTTTATTTAAAAATTTTTTGTGTTTTGTTGTTTCGAGTGAAAGAATGAAGTCATGTATGTACCTGCATCAACATAAATGAGTGTGAGCCCCACTTCATGCTTCAATATTATGGAATTTTTGTTTCTTTTCTTCTAAACGACCTCAAAAAAAAAAAAAAAAAACTCAATGATGTCATCAAACGACATAATACAAAATCGAGGCAAAAAGTAAAAGAAAAACTTGGGAACATGTCATGCACCAAAAATTAATTAAAATAAATCATGGAAGGATGAAAATCTCAAAAAACAACGTTGTTATTACAAACGACAAGCACATGGACCTTGGGAAATCGACTAAAAAATAATGTACGATCTAAATAAAAACAAAAACTAAGAATACGACATTTTTGTATCCAGATCTAAGAGGGAAAAATATCCCACACTCGTCTATATATGTGCGTTTTGCTAGTAATGCAAGTCTCGACGGCAAGGCGAGTCGAGGACTCCAGCGGAGAGCAGAACGGCGAACCACATTTCCTCTGGCGATGTTGCAAACTTCTTCGACGGCATTGCGACAGGCGAAGAGCAGATCGGCTGCCTCCGCCGATGGGTCTCCTGATCTGGTCTATGGTCTTCGCTGCCGCGCTTCGCCGGAGATCACGACGTGGATTTGAGGTCGAGTTCGTCACAAATGTAAACAGCTTCATCAGTCTTCGACCATGGCAGATATTGTGCAGCAGAGGAAGAGACAAACGAAGAAGAAGGGGGAGGAGAGAGAGAGTGAGAGGAGGGAGAGAAATAAATATAAGAAAACGTGAAATAAAGGAAAATTGTGGCATGAAAAATTTTAAGTTTTATAATTTGTGGCATAAAAAATTAAAATGGTTAAAATTGTGGCATAATATATATTTTTTCTATAAAATATATTGACCAACCCGACTCACATATTATCACTTGCTGAGCCAAATGTTGTTTGTTTGTATTTTTTTTTTTTAATCAGATCAACCTGACATGTTTCCTCACATGACTCGGGTCAGGTCAGACGCCACCATATTTACATCGTTAGATCTGATGCCAGTTTCTTCTTGTAACAAAATTGATGCTTCTTTGAGAAAGTTCAGTTCTGGTGGAGAGTTAATTCTCGTGGAAACCAAAAATTATCTCTGCGACCTTGGGATGATATTTGCAAGCTGAAAACCTCTGAGGGTTTAGGAATCGGGTGCTACATTGACGTAAATAGGGTTCTTTTAGTCAAACGAGGTTGGCTTCTTTTGAGTGGCGGCCAATCCTTGCAGCAGAAGTCTTATTGTTTGAAAACGATACGTAGCAGAATTTTAAAAATTTTAAATCAAAGTTTTTTCTAAATAGTTTGACATGTTAAGTACATAAATTAATAACACATCTTATGTACTTCTTTTGTATACCGAAGCTGCAAAAAAAACCGAGTAGAAGCCTCAGCCACTAGTCTTTTTTACTATTCTTTATACATAATTGAAGTGTGGATGGTCGCACGTCATATAGCTTTCCTCCAGTGACTCTCTTTCTAACCACTTGAGAAAACCAAAAGCTAAGGTTCTAGATATTAAACAATAGCTCTCTAGGGTTTCAGAGTTTCTCTCACTAAAATACTTACTCTTTGCTTCTTAAATGATATGAGAAACAATGAAAAATAGCTCTGCTTTTATAGTGGTTGAATTTGGGGTTAATCCGTTTCAGATTAGGCTTCAAAGTTCGAGTCTGGATCAAATTTTGATGAAAAACGAGTCAAAAACATGTAACTTGATTATCGAATGTTTGACATGCCAATGTGGGAGATCAGCCTGTTGGACCAGCTCAACCGGCCTGTCAACCGAGGGATAATCTAGAAATTTCAGAATATCTTATTTTCACACAGGAATCTTAGATAGAGCCTCAGTTTTAATTCCAATAATCCAATAAAGAAGTTATTTGATTAAAATAGTCATATACGGATAATCCCATATCAAATAAAATATAATCCAAATAATTCAACATGTTTATCTTGAATTAATTCAATCAAAAAACTAATATGAATTATTAAATCCACTCTAATCAAATTTCAATCAATCTAATAATTAACACAAGTCATCAATATGTAGGAAAAATAAGCTGCATTGTTACATAAATTATCGTGAGCTAGCAAAAAGGACCTGACGGACATATATGGATCAAGCTCCTATAATTATAAAATAACATATCCCATATACATGTTTTATAATTATCAATTTTAACGCTACTCCACTAAAAGCTTAAAGCTGCACTTTCAAACTATATAAAATTAAAAAGCTCCGATAAGCTAATCGTCTATGACATATCATAATATGACATTCCCATAGGATACTCATAAACGACTTAAAGATAAATTCTGTTTTACCTTTCCAATTATTTTTATCTTATGTTCTATTATCTCATAATTGGAATACTTACTACTCATAAATAGTATACCATTCGGCTACACCTATGCATTTAAATAGCTGAGCGCTCCAGTTTTCTAACTACAGAATAATGCCTATAAGAGAATATCATTAACTCTACAAAAGAGCTATAGATTCTATATCTATGAATAACAGGTCTACGTCAATCAATAGTTATGTCTCTAATGTACCGGTATACGTACCATTATCAAATCAGGATATCACCATTTGGTATATCAAAAGACACAAGTTAAGAATACAGGCCCATTATTTATTTTAGGATTAAGACATCACACATATGATTGTCCAAAAGTAAATTGATTAAACAAACGGAATTATTGATCAAATCAATTCAACTTTTGTCCTGATCTAATATATCGTCACCTATAACAATATACTAATGACTTGTAAAGTCCCACCCCGATGACTAAGACAAGTCATCTCCTATTTGGAATGTAGACAATATAACAATTTTAATGTGAATAAAGCGCCCAACTTTATTCTCTCGATTACGGATCTTATCATTTAGACTATAACCTTTAAGATTCATGTCTTCCACATAATCTGTCCATCATATGCACGATCTTAAAACTTTAGACTGACAGCTTTAGACTTTTATTTACTTATCATATATTCAACAATAATGAACTTAAGGAGGACAACATTTGGTATATGAAAAATAAATGAACTCTCTATTGATTAAATGTCTCTGAAAAATATTATATCATTTAATTCTTAAGGCACTAGCAATCTCTCACTTGCCCTAAATAAGTAAATATGACATGTCTCGCATCCCCATAGCCTCTACATTCTTTTCAAAAACCCTCGTTGGTAGTGTCTTTGTGAAATGATTAGCTATATTGTCATCGGACATTATCTTACATACTGCCACATGTCCACCTTTAACGAAGTCTGTATCACATGACACTTCTGATGAATATGCTAACTCTTCTTATGAAATCTTGGTTCTTTAGAATTGGCTATCGCTACAGTGTGATCACAATACAACGATATTGCCTTATCCATACTAGGAACTACGTCAAGATCCCCAAGGAACTTGTGGAGCCATACAACTTCTTTTGAAGCTTCACTAGCTGCAACATACTTGGCCTCTATCGTTGAATCCAAAGTGCAATTTTGCTTGACTCTTCTCCAAACAATGGCACCTCCACCTAGAGTAAACATTGAACCTGAAGTCGATATTCTTGAATCCAAACAGGATTAGAAATCTGAATCAGTGTGTCTAAGAGGTGTTAGATTCTCACCAGAATACACTAGCATATAACCTCTAGTCCTTCTTAGGCACTTGAAAATATGCTTGACCCAACCCAATGGATTGGTCCTAGATTCGACTAAAATTGACTTACTATCCCGATCGTATAACAAATGTCTAGTCGTGTGCAAAGCATCGCATACATAAAACTACCCGCTACCGAAGCATAAGCACCTTCTTCATTTATTCTCTTTCTTTAATAGACTTTGGAGAGTCTTTCTTAAAAAGAGTAATTTCAGACTTAGATAGTTGCCCACCTTTCTTGGAATTCTATATTGCATACTTCTTGAGAATTTTATCTATATAGATGACTTGGTATAAAGCTATCATTTTGTTCTTCCAATCCTGAAAGATTTGGATACCCAAAACATAAATAGCTTCACCCAAGTCCTTCATGTCCAACTGCTTAGTCAACCATAATTTGACCGATGACAATGCCCTAATATCATTGCCAATAAACAGAATGTCATCTATATAGAGTAGTAGAAAAACTATCTTCTCATCTTTAACGTGTTTATTGTAATGACCGAGAAAATTTTATTAATAAAACATAATATTTAATTGGGTTTAATTAATGAATTTACTTTTAAAAATATAAATTTTTGTAAAAAGTTGTAATTTTTGTAAAAATTACGATAAAGTATGAATAAACGGAATTGATTGCAAATTTCACGATGAATGTGATGCAATGTTGGGTATGATAAAATACAGATTTTATGAGTTGAATCACTCAAAAATTTATAAATAATACCCATAAAATAAATTTTATATCACGATGAGTTGTAAAATTGTGATATAAAAGAATGAGTGATTAGAATGTAAATAGGACATATAGGTTGTCCAAACCCTAATTTGGGGTAAAAAGGAGGCTGGAGCAGTATAAGAATACTGCTAAGTGAAAACGCAGATACGAAAAATGTCATGTTTGGCCTCCAAAAGTGAACGAAAAGTAAGTTAAATATTTTTATACAGTCTAAGGATAGGAAATACACTGATTTGACCACGACAGTATAAGAAAAATACTACGTAACAAAAAATTACATTGTGTAAATTTTAAGCTCAACAAAGTGGACTCTCCTTGATTTGCTAATGGGCCACATGTCATGAAAAGTAGCCCAATAGCATGTTGCCACCTAGGGGTCATCAAGTGGGTGACCACGAGTCACCAAATGGGATAAGAATGCATTTATGGCAAGTTGTCACAAATTTTTTCTATCCTTCTTCTTCTCCAAGTTTCGGCAGCCATTGAAAGAAGGTTTCAAAAAATTTTCTCAACCTCACACTTTGCAAAAATAACCCCAAAACAAGTTTTAGAAGCAAGCTCAAGGATTTTCACAAGATTTAAGGTAAAATTCTAAACTTTTTAACTAGTTTCAAGGGATTTTTTCATGGGTGGAAGAAAAATATTAACCCATGGTATTTTTGCATGAAAAGGAAGCTTAGAAGGAAGTTCAAAGGATATTTGATGGCTAGAAACCAAAAGGAAGTCATTTTGGTAAGTTTTGGGTTTTAAAGTTTTGAAATTTTAAGAATTGTGTTTCGATTTTTATTCCTTTAAACCCATGTGAGTTCTTGAGCTTATATTTGATGAAATTTCATGTATATGTGATGAATGGCATGGTTAAGTTGTGAAATTTTGATTTATGGTACAAAAAAATTGTATTTTTGTAATTTTGATGATGGTTTTTAGAAAAATGAGGTTTGAGCATGAGAATAATTTGGTTAAGGCATGAAACAGTTTCTGCAGGGGTAGATTTGTAATTTTAAAATGGACTTTGACCAAAATGCCCTAAGGACTAAATTGAAAGAAAAATTTCTTTCTCGCAGAATTGAAAAATGGCCGAAAACACACTCGTACAGTGAGATTTTGGGAAAAGTTAAAACATAAAAGTTGTAGATCTCGACGAAACTGTAGACTTAAAAGATGGTTCGTCAAAAAACTCAACCATTTGTGAGTTTTTGAATTTTCAAGAATTTGTTAAAAGTGAAAAAGTGTTAAAATGGCAAAAATGTCATTTTTTAAAATGATTTAAGGCATGGTACTTTAAGTAAAAATGTTTCTTATGAAAAATAGAAAATTTTGGTTCAAAGAGAAAAATTTTAGCCCCGGGGACAAAATTGTCAAAATTTTCAATTTAGTGGCTAAATCATGAAGTTTTATGAAAAATAGGCATAAGTGTGAAATAAGGTTATACGAGCCACTAGGACACTATTTTAAAGTTAAAACGTGGCTATTTTTGTTAAAATAACGAATCGAGCTCGGGTAGGTCAATAGGGCCACGAAGGGCAAAATCGTCATTTTTACCTGAACGACCCCAATCGCTCCGAAAGGTTTCAAATAAGAAAAGAAAAGGAATAGAAAGATTTTCACCCTTCATAAGTGACAATAGGGCAAAATTAGATAGAAATAAGAAAACTAGTGTTTTCAGAGTTGTGTACAGTTATGCAACTCGAATAATTAAGTAGCGAATGTTTTGAAACGAAACGTAGGAAAATTGGCTAATGGTTTTGTAATTGGCCAACAGGATCCTAGAAGTCTAGGAGAAAGGAGACCGAAGTTGCTTTTGCAGTGCTAAAAAATAAGTAAGTACCATTCCCACCTACAGTATGAAAATGTAGGTATAGAATGTGTGTATATGTACACCGGAGTATATATTACGGTGTAAACTTATGTGTTTGTTATGAAATGAACACCTAGAGGTATAGTATGAATGCCTGTGAGTATACGATTGGAATACCTGAGTGTATAACATGTTATGTATTGTTATATACACTATCTTATGTACCTGTACGTACACTGATAAATACCTGTATGCATACAAAGTAGGTACTTGTGTGTACTATGCTATGCATACAAACTTATGTATCATGAATAACATGTGAGTGTCACATCATGCTTGGTATGTCAACCATAATAAATGGATTGGTAAATATGACATCAGGAATTAAGAAGAGTGTTGTACCGGCTCCCGAAGCAAAAGGAGTTTAAAGGATAAAATATGGTCATGGTGTTACGTAGACCTAAATGAAATTACGTAATGGTAAGAACACTTGGGCCCTAGTTAAAGATAAGAAATAATGAAGATAAGGGAAGTTCATAAGAAAGCATTATTGAATCATGCATTCATTTGATTGTTCATGTGGGATTTATGGGACTTATTGGGCGTTAGCTCATTAAGTTTTTTATGCTGTAGGTATTTCGACAAGAAGGTCATAATAAATCTTAAGGATGAGTTGACGGACGGATGATGTGTGCAGATCGGGTATGGGATCTGCTACTTAATGTTTTCGCTGTGAATATTTTAAGTGTTTTGAAATAAAATGTTTGAACAGAAAAAATGTTATAAAAGTAAGAATAATTATGTAAATATAAGTGTGTGAAAGTATTTTAGGAGTTACCAAAATTATTGTAACTAAAGTATTTATTTCAGTTTCAAAAAAAAAAATTTCCTAAATTTTTGCCCCAAAGTAAGTAATAAAGAGTTTTATCATAGTCTGAAAAGGCGGGCTATGACATTTATAAACACATGGTTCATCCACATTTTGTTCAAACCCATGTCTTGATCACTTGTTTAAATCTTATGTTCCAAGAATAGGAAGCTTGCTTAAGTCTATAAATAGACTTTAGCAACTTATGGACTTCACCCTCTTGACCCTTAGCTTTGAACCTGTCTGGCTGCACCATATATATGGTCTCATTAAGATAGCCATTTAGAAAGGCCATCTTGACATATATTTGCCAAATCTTATAGTAGAGAGCGGCAGTTATGAATAAGAGAATGCGGATGGACTTAAGCCTGGCTACAGCGAAAAGGTTTCCTTGTAATCGATTATTTCTTTTTGCGTGTATCCCTTTGCTATCAGTCTAGACGTATAGGTTTCGACTTTCCCATCTGCTCCTCTCTTTCTCTTGTAGATCTACTTACACCTATAGGTTTTGCGTGTATCCCTTTGCTATCAGTCTAGACGTATAGGTTTCGACTTTCCCATCTGCTCCTCTCTTTCTCTTGTAGATCTACTTACACCTATAGGTTTTAACCCTTCGGAAAGATCTACAAGCTCTCAGACTTGATTTGTCTC
>CAMOHE010050971.1:43148-62639 GCA_946598075.1 Artocarpus hirsutus
AGAATGCGGATGGACTTAAGCCTGGCTACAGCGAAAAGGTTTCCTTGTAATCGATTATTTCTTTTTGCGTGTATCCCTTTGCTATCAGTCTAGACGTATAGGTTTCGACTTTCCCATCTGCTCCTCTCTTTCTCTTGTAGATCTACTTACACCTATAGGTTTTAACCCTTCGGAAAGATCTACAAGCTCTCAGACTTGATTTGTCTCCATAGACTTCATCTCAGTGTTCATAGCTTCTGTCCAGAGCTTTGAATCAACATCCTCTATAGCCTCTTTATAAGTATAAGGATTTCTGTCATGTTCAGCTTCTTTTAAAGATATTAATCTAAATAATTTTGAAAAAAAATATATATGTGTTATAGTTTTATTATTATTATTATTAACTTGAAAGTGAGGTGATTTGAACTCTATATCTTGTGATGAGTTTGAAAATATTGTTAAACTATGATTGCAACCAGTTTCAATATTGTAATTAGATAACCAAGTTTTGATCCTTTATTACTTATTAAAGTAAGTTTTGATCCTTTATTACTTATTAAAGTGACAAGCTTAGGAAAAATGAAAGTAAGAAGGTGAAAACTAGGAAAGCAACATATGAAGCATTTATATAAGTTAATTATAAAACCGATAGAAAAAATCAACTAGATTTGGCGATTGTTTTGGATTCAAAAAAGACAATCTAGAATAACATAATCTATATAAAGCCAAGAGAGGTTCTCAACCAAAAAAAGTTAATTTGAAATAAAGTATTTATACATATGTTCCCCCCTTTTTCTTGAAAGACAAGAAACAAATGCTTCAAAAACTGGTCCAATATTCTACCAAAACCCATAAATAACCTCCCCAAATTCAAGGGACCAAAAGTAGGAGAAAATTCTTTCGCACCCAAGGGGGCCAAAAAAATAATAAAAATATAGAAGTCATAATCAATATGCCAAATAAATTGTGGTCAAAATAAAACCACAATAGAACAATACAGTATACATAAATATTAAAGAGCAATAGCTTGAGGTTCTGTTTGTTGAGTAAAATGTGGACTCTGAAAAGCCTCTTGAAGCAACTCATAATCATGATCATAGGAATCCCTGTAAGTCTCTAAGTTGACCAAAGAATTTCTTATGGCCGATACGCACAGCTGTTTCCTCCATTCTTCCAAGTGTGGAAACCCAACATGATCTCCATATCTATCACAATACTGTAACACAAAGCAAATGATTTTACGGAGCTTAGAATGCAACTTTTATGTGTAAATACGTATGTATGTATTTATGGGTATACATACATAAATTATCCTAGTGTTTGGGAACCAAGTTTCAAGGTTCTAAATGCTACAGTATAAAACTTTTATATGCTACAATGTAAAACAAACGTAAGCTAGAGCGTAAAGCTCTCTCATACTATAATGTAAGTTCGAACTTCAAGTTCTAACTTAGCTCCTAAACACTTTTTACCTATGTATCATAAAACCCTTTCATTCAAGTATAGTATTTAAGAATCTTTGGTATTTATCAATTGTCTGAGAGGAGATTTCAAACCAAAATAGTTTGAACCGCACACTACAGCATGTGAGAGCTTTATATTGTAACATATAGTGTTACAAAGACTATAATTGAAAGAGAATTTTTGTGGTTAATCTTAAATACTAATTGTCAATAATACGAAATTTGATGAAACATCGCTATTTCCATCAATGCCAATAATAAGATCCACATATATACGTGAAATTAAACTTGGAAAGATATATATAGAAAGGTAGTATAATTGCTGTTACAATTCTAGAAGTCTACATCCAACAACTTCTAGGTCTGCTTTTATTATGATAAATGTTGATTAATTCTTCTATTAGGGCTTTCGTGACACATGCATTATTGGCTACAAGAGAGGTGGATGGAGCTCTCTTACAAATCACAATGAGTGTGCCCCTCTATATATTTGGTGAGATCTACTCAATGTGTGTGTTTATATATATTTATATAGGAGCAATTTTATTTAACCCTACGGGTTTATAACCCGCTACTAATAAAACAGTAAAACTTATTCTAAAAAGTAAATTATATATTAGACTAGGGCTCACACTTTTACAAATAATGAGATTTTAACCATATAAGAATGTATAGTGTTATATATATATATATATATATATATATATTATAAGGGTGACTGAGCAACAATTCTTTAAAAAAATATAGAAAGGAATTTTGTTCAAGAAAATAGAGAATATATATATATATATATATATATTTAAATATTTACCTCAAAATCTCCAATATCGTGTGTGTTTTCCTTGGGAATACCAGCAACATCCCTTGAGTGATAGAATTCATTAATGGACCGCATCATGTCATCCCATGATGGCAATGTTCTTTTGCCGGACAACACATGGGCTATCCATTTTGCTTGTGATTCAAAGAAAGGGAATCCAATAATCTACATTAATCAACACAGATATAAATCAACAAAAAACACAAACATGTCTAAAGAAAAAAAAAAGATAAAATAAAGATCAATATCTCTCCTTTAATAATTTATTTTTTTACATATCAATTATATTGATAGTAAGCAACGTAAAAAAAAAAAAAAAGCAATGAACAAATTTAATGAAATTTTATGTACCTTTCTAGGAATTCCAATAAAGGAAAGAGAAGGAGCAAGTGATGGAGGGAAGGTGTGTTCATAAAGAGGGCCCACTCTGCCATCATCAACAACTACTATTCCTTTGGTGTCAAGGAATGGGAAGGTGTATGAATACCTGGACAACATTGAACACATAACCCACTTTCTTTGAACAGTAATTAATAATTAATTATAATGCAAAAGGATCGGAGAAACAAAGCCCAAGTCATTATTTCAAGATGAGGTGACCCACAAAAAATTTTCCTGATTCGAGCCAAAAGCTCATGATCAACCAATCAGACAGTTAACTTAAACAAAGTTGCAAGCTCTCCAAATGGGAGTAACTATTTTCCGAAGCATAGAAAGGACTTTTTCCTATGGAAATTTCTATCTATAATGCATATTTGAAATCATTAGATTTGTTTAAAATTATATTTTTTTAAAAGGAATTTGATGGCTGAAAGAGAGATACTCATCGGTGGCTATTTTTATTTTTTTTTAGTTTTCACTAAAGAAATTGCTATATTTAAGATAATAAACTGTTAATTGCAGTTTCCCTTGTTTATGTACCTGCATGATCTGATAATGTTAATATGAAAATCTACCATGTTAACATTTAATTTAGTAATATTAGTTTACTTGTTTGGGACAATGTAAAAAACCAAAAAAAAAAAAAGAAAAAAGAAAAAAGAAAGAAACATGTTTGGGACCACTAAATAGAAAGTAAGACTTTTAAGATTCATAATGCTTGACTCATTTTTTTTTAGTATGTCGTGTGTCGTGTACGGTGTTAGGCACCGAAGTACCTTCAAATTGCTTGACATATGAACCCCACATACTTTCTTACACGCCTCTATTCGTAGATAATAAAATGTACTATTGAAAAAGTTTGACAAATTCAGAATGAGATTAATGGGAAAATTACCCCGTGCAATAGATGATTGTGTCCGCGACGACCCAAGAACCATCCACAAATAAAACCTTTCCGTCCTCTTGAAGGGTGTCTATCTGAAATTAAAGTTTTTATTCGTCTTAATGGGAATCACTAAAAAACCAATAATAATTAAAAGTCAAAACTATTCACATCTTATTTGATAAAAATATAGAGAAATAGTATATTTATAAATGTTGCAATTCAATACTACATGTCTAATAAATTGATCATGTAAAGCACCTGAGGACGAAGATGCAAATTCTCATTTTTGGCTATGACTTTTGATAACCCTTCAGTAATGTTCATAGCTCTAGAAGAGAGGTACACTTCTTTAGCCACTTCCACAAGTTCCACCGACAAATCTTGCCCACTTAGTGAATTTCCAACAATCACCACAACCTGCCGATAATCATGGACTTTGTTTTGTTATCTACAGTGTTGTCATATTTTTTAAATTTAAATTTAGTATAAATTGACGAAATTCGAGGTTCAAATTGTATTTCTTACCTTATTGCAACATCATTATCCTATTTTTTAAATTATATACTTATATCTACTAAAAATTAATATCATCATTGTCCTATTTTTTAAATTATATACTTATATCCACTAAAAATTAATATCGTCTAACTAATTATATTATTATTATATACTTATATCTACTAAAAATTAACATCGTCTAACCAATTATATTATGTTACGTCATTTTAAAAAGATAAAAAACATCTTTTAGCCTTCTTACGTACGTTAATGCCGCTGGTTATACATTATTTGCAATACAAAATTAATTAGATTGGGATCCGAATCACAAACTTTAATTTTCCTTTTTTTTTTTTTTTGAGGGTAAAAAGTAAACATTCTTCTCTCCAGAATTGATTGATTGATTAAAGTACCTCATCTCGAAATGGCTCGGGAACCCTATAAAAGTGACTGTGCATTTGCTTTCTTTTCCACGAGCTCATTCCTGAAAATTAACAAAAGCAACTCAGAAAAAGAGAAAAAGAAGGAAAGGAAAAGAAAAAGAAGAAGAAGAAGAAATAGAAACGTTTTAGAGAGGGAAAAGTCGAAGAAGAAATAGAACTCTTTTAGTCAGAAATATATGGACCCCAAAGTACTACACGAGAGCATGTAAGAAGTTCATGATTAGCCAGATTAAATTACAATATCTAGTCTATTTCCATGTTCAAATCTCAAAATAATCACTTTTCGCTCTCACTTTCTCGAGCCCATTGTAAAAAAAAAAATGCAACCAAAAACAAAAGATCATACCTTTGAAAGAAGGCAACTTTGAGAAAGAATAATGTCCTGTGGCCACAACCACGGCATCAAAAACCTCTTCAACCACCTGATTACCACTCTGATCACGATTATCATGATCCTTGATGTGATCACTTCTCTTCCATTCTCTACTCTTCACAATCCATTTCAAATCCTTCCCATTAACAACACCATAATCTACCATTCCCACATACTCAACCCTAGTGTTGAACCTTATACAATCCCTCAACCGAAACCACTCACAAAAGTCTTTTAAATACAAGTAAACCTCTCTATGACCAGGAAACCGCCTTGTGTCCCTTCCTTTCTTGACCGAGAACGGGAAGTCCGTGAACCCCATGGTCTCCCTCGGGGTGACCAGCCTTAGAGAGGAGTAAATGCTGCTATGAACCTCTAAGAAAGTATTAGTGTCCTTTGGCCCCATGGGGTCATGTCCTTCGACATCAGGGTTATAGAGCCACTGACCTCCGACGTCGTGGTTTTGTTCTAAAACCACCGGGACGTGGCCTTCCTTCTGCAGCTCCCTTGCCGCCACAAGCCCTGAGGGGCCTGCGCCGATCACACACACAGTTTTTGAAGAAGTATGTTCGGAGACCATGGTGGCGGGGTTGTGGAGGGTGATCAAGGGGATAAGAACTGAGCTGGGACAGGCGAGAAGGACAGAGTCCTAGCTTTTATGGAAAATATTGTTGGCGAGGGAAATGTGTAATTGTTGGGGTTTATATGTATGTGTATTTAAAGGTGAATGTTGTTTATGCAAAGGTCTAACTAGATTTCAATAATGATGTTTTGGTGTTTTGACGGACAGTGTCAAATCTAACACCATTAAAAAAGAGGATTGTCATATTATTATTATTATTATTATTATTCACATAGAATAATAATTGTGATTTACGAGACCAGATGAATCTAACTCACGAGTATTACTATATTATACAATTTTCAAAGGACAATGACCTGTGTGGTACGTTTTGGTTGATGAGCGAGACTATATAGGCCAAATAGTACATAATTAGTTATTTAATTAAATATTTGACTAATGTTTATCAAAATACTATAGTTTAAGCATTCATATTACAATTGGTACTATGTCCTCTTAAAGAATGTACAACTTATATAACAAAGGGACCAAAATTATTAGGAATGAATTTTTAACTAGCCAGTAGAAAATCCTCCGCAATTCTAGTCCATTCGCTAGCACTACTGATATTTGTTTGTTACTATCCTAATTTAAATGATGACACTATTGATGCATGACATGAGCATGTTGGTGTCCTCTAGCTAGTATACAATTTACAGATCATATTACAACTAATTTTTTTTTTTTAATTAACAAGATAAACATTGATGTCATCTCATCTCCCGTCTCTTTTGTTTATGACAAAAAATTGGGGTTCATCATTAGAATAAAAAAGACCTTGTTCAGTTCTACCTGAAAAATGGTCTCAATTTCGCTGACACATCCTCCGCTAGTCCAACACGGCATAATCCCTAATAGAAAGGAATCTTAAATGTGACAGAACCACACTTTGTTGAGAGAGGGCATGTGCTTCTATTCAATTTTTGAGATTTTTCATTTTGTCCATAAATTCTTTTTAAAAAAAAAGTTTGACGTACACTTATTTTTCATAAAAGATTATAACTATGGCCCCACTAAAAATTAAAATATGTTGTTTTGCTTTTATTTTACAAGAAAATTATATCAATGCCCCCACGTAATAATTAAAATGTATAATCATGTTTAATCTCAATGAAATACTAACTCTAATTTTATTACTAGTACCTCATTTAAAAAAGTTTGTGGCTCTGCCATTGTTCTTTAAATGTTGCAGTTTGGAAACTATTCTGAAAGTAAAAAAAAAAAAGAAAAAAGAAAAAAGAAAAAAAGAAAAAACGTCCTAATCACTGGACACACTAACCCTTTTGTTATTGGCTAACAGGTCCTTTATTTCCCTATTTGTCGTGTATAATATAGATAAGGCATATAATATGTTGCCTTGTTTGTGTACACGTTGGCGAGAATTATATATGCCACAAAAACAACATCATGGGACCTTAGAGAGAAAAACTTGATATATATTCTCCTTCGTGTAAAGAGTCTGCCGACACACTGATTGAAAGCGAGTAGCCCCTGGAAAAATGTAAAAATTATAAACCCCGTAAATATATAGATCATCCAGAAAAAAAAAATAGAGTATGTTTTTTTGGTCATTCGACTAAATTGTAACTCTTCAATTTACTTGCACTTATAGATGAGGTCGTTGAAAATTAAGTAAATGGCTAAAAGAAACTAACCCTATCGGTAAGGGCGCAAACAAAATGTGCCCTAGCCTAAATTTTTCAAATAGAAAATCGAGAATTATTTGATAAAGATATGAAGAAAGGGATTGATTACAAAACTATATCTTTTTGTTTTTATTATTTTTTAATTTATCTTTGTGTCTCTAGAAGATATAAAGTTGTTCTTTGAATTTAAAAAACTTGCTTCACTTTCAATGCAAAGACTAGATATTAAAAGAAAAAAGACAAAGATACCATTAGTTAGAACAAATTAATTTCTAAAAAAAAACTTTTTTTCTTTAAAAAGAGTCTTGAAAAATATTTTATTTATAAACATAAAGTCGAAGATCTTTTTTTAAGATTTGATGTTTTGTTCTAGTGCTCTTCATGTTTTTTTTAAATTTTTTTATTTTTTGGTCATAAACTATGTTTAAAGGTATTATGTCGTATTACCTAATTTCTTTACTCATAAAATTCATCAAAAATAAAATTGAAATAAGTTATTTATAAGCCGTTTGATACTTTAATTGTAACTAAAGTACTTTTAAGTTTAAGAACCGTAACGTATAATAGCTTTATATTATATCCTTTTTTTATGGAGTTACTAAGAGTTTATACTGTTCACGGTTAAAACTGATGAGTTAAAACCGAAGTGTCAAATAGACAATTAAATTTAAAGGATATGTAGCTTAGTAGTTTTTAAAATGAGAGGGATAAATCTATAGGCAAGATTTTTTTAGTACGTTTTTTCTTCCTTTATTTGTTTTGAAGATTTGCTAGGAAGAGGGTCTACTTCTGTGATATTCGATGTAAATCAAGTGATCATTTAGCTCTCTGTTTGTGTGCGTGTGTGTATAACTGTTGATCAGACTTTTGATGGTTCGGTAGCTGGGAGACATATTTACGCAATAAAATTGAAATCAATGCCATATATATATATATATATATATGTATATATATATATATAATCATGCATGTGCTCTACTACTTTTTTTAATTAATTAAGTTTCATTTGGTATTTTTCTTTTTGGATACAAGAGCAGGGAGAATGTTACTATTTTCAAGCAGGGATACCTTCAACCTATGGTCGAAGTTGAGAGACTTACAACCAACAAGGCTACTCTTACTCGTCAATGCGATTATTGTTTGATACCTTTTCTTTTTAATTATATGATTTGCATACATTTACAAAATTAATATTTAGCAAATGATATTGTCTGTTTTGGACAATGATTTATTGGTTCAATTTTTTAGGGAATTTTTTTCATTCATTAAGAAATAAAGGGAAAAAAACTTTAAAGAGAATTAATATGTTCCATATTCGTGTATTTGACTATTTTAGTTCAAACCAAAATTTTTAGTTGTTATAGTGTAAAGTTCTTTCATATTATAGAACTACACAATATATATGTGTGAGTGTTGGGAAGATTTTATTTATATGTGGGCCAATATTTCACTATTAATGTAGTATTATATAGGCCAGTACAGAAAGTCTTAGAGAACATATGGAAGCTTTTCTAGGGCATTACACTAATGTGCACATTTTCGACTGCTACATCTTATAAAAATCAAATCATGATAAAATAGCATGCAAAACATATCAATTTTGAGATAGACCCAACAGCACTATGAGTGTAAGTTACTATAGTAAAAATCTCTCTACTTTTAATCTAAGTTTTTTTTTTCTTTTTTCAAATTTTAGAAAAATACTTGATGATACCATCGGTATTAAGCATCACAATTGATAGAAGATGAACTTCACTTGTCGGTCTATATTGTAGGACTAATATTCTGATGTACACATTTATACTAAGGTATTATACTATTGTACACATTTTCGATGTATCTTATAAAAATCAAATCAAAATAAAATAGCATGTAAAACATATCAATTTTGAGGTAGACCTGACAGCACTAGGAGTGTAAATTACTATAGTAAAAATCTCTCTACTTCTAATCAAGTTTTTTTTTCTTTTTTTTTAAATTTAGAAAATGCTCGGTGATACCATCAGTATTAAGCATCACAATTGATAGAAGATGAACTTCAGTTGTCAGTCTATGTTGTAGGACTAATATTCTGATAGCTAGTGGTGTTTAGAACATTAATATTCTCAAATTTAATTACCCAAGGATATGCGCTCATGATAAAATTGGGGCTGGCTACTTAATTAACAATTAATAAAAGATAGTGTCAGATAAATGTCATCATGTTTTTTGCTTTAACTTTAAGGGAGTCCCTACAGAACGCCCCTTCTTCAAGCCAAGGGAACAACAACAATCATTGAAGAGAAAACATGTACTTATTCAACACTGTTTTCCTTTATCAAAATTTTTACTTTTTTAGAAAAAAAAATTAAGTTTTTTTAGCACACATCTGTTGCTTCTTCATTGCACAACGACATTATAATTTTCTAGTTCTTGTATTTATGAGCGAATATATTTGTATGACTAGTATCTTTTTTTTTTTTTTATTTCCTTAAACTGACTATGAATAGAAAAAGGATATAAGATTTTGTCTTCACTAATTGGTGTGCAATCTAAGAATATTACAAGCATGAAAAATTTAATCTCTCTGGAAGAGACCCTTTGTCAATAACATATAGAAGCACAAAAACATAACATGACATTCATTAATTGTAATATAAATAGTAGGAATAGTAGAAAGGTGTAACAATTATGTTGTAAAAGCACGATTTAAGACGTTGAATGTAATATTGATCTTGGAAAGATATAATATAATTTTTAGTATTTTTTAAAAGTAAATTTTTTGGCCGATACATTTATAATATATTTTTTAAAAGAACTTGCAAGATATAATATAAATGTAGATCTTTAGTGCTTGTATGATTTGTCTTTTGTACTATTTAATATTAATTACCGAATAGATTTGTTACAACTTGCATTAGAGTGAGAAAACTTGCACGACAAATCATATTGATAATTTAATGAAAGTAATGATGCAAATTGTTGGTTAAATTTTATATTGCACATATGGTCGTGATCAATCACGCAAATGTATTAATATATGGGTTGCTTGCAAATTGGCAATCAGAATTAGTTCTTTTTAATAAAAATAAATGGGGAGAGAATGGCCAGAATTAAAGGAGGCTAGAAATATTGCAACAAGATTTGCGCCCTCTAAACTACTTAGACCACTCCGAACCGACACTTCTATTTTATTAATTAATAAAAAGAAAAATAAGTTATTTTTTATAACCTATATTTTGAGTTTTATAAATAATATATCTTTGGTTTTCGACTTCATCAAATTCACACATTAAAATTAGATTTAATTCGTAAATTTATACATTTTTTCAATCAATCTTCAATTTTGACTTTAACATTGCTCAAAAATACCCTCAAATTAAAAGATATGAAAACTTTGAAAACTTTAAAAAAACTTTATACTAAGGTTTTTACCTTAAAAACTACATAGCATACCTTCAAAAAAAGGTGTTTTGTGTGTTTTTATTTTTATTTTCTTCTTATTTGTTAAAAGTTTTAGTTTTTTCTCTTTTACTTAATGATAATTTAGTCATTTTAAGGGTTAAAATTAACTATTAATAGATGTAAAGTATAAATTTGTGTATTAAATATAATATGAAGGTATACATTCAATAAGATTAACCTAAAACAGAGGGTATAGACAAATAAATATTCTCAGAAAAATACAACAAAAAAAAAAAAACTAACATCTATATATGCAAAAGTAAACAGACCCTAAAACTTAACCAAAAAGGGGGGAAAGGGCTATTGAACCTCAATAACTAGGAATACTCAAAAGAAAAAAACTGGTTTAAAAAAAAAAAGAGTAATCAATCTACGCTAATTGAGAAATGATAGTCAGAATCTCAAGATGTAAGCCTCAAACTAGCCCATATAATAAATAAGTTAATAAACATGAGAAAACTATGAGGTTGTCTTGTTGCTCCCATTTTACGTATGTTTGTTTCTCTTTTCCTTGCTTTGAATTTACAAGTGCCTTGACACTCTCGTAATAAGTGGTATGATGCTCTATATAAAGCTTTCTCCATGAGAGTTTGTATTTTCATATATTCTGGGAAGGCAATCAAGTTGGAGACAAATTGGCCGTTTTGACTCTTCAATACCATAATCCATCTTAATGGTTTCATATATTTCTTGAGATTTTAATAGTCAAAGTTTACTTTCGTTTTGCTAGTCGGCTCCTTAAAGGCTTCATCTTTCTCGGATCATACACTCTTTTTCCCTTGGATGGAATATTTCCTTCAGGTTTTCCCTCTCAAGAATTTTAATGAGGCCTCCTTTTGTAAAAAGGAGTACATTCTTAGGCCTGGTCTGAGTTTTAGGGTTGCTATTTTTCGTCCTCTATATTTTGGTTTACTTGGTTAGTTTTTGGCTTGTATACCTTGATGTTGGTTTCTATATATTTGTTATGAATATTTTTATTTGTTTTATATAAATTTTTAGTGGAGATCTGTGTGTGTTAGGATTCCTTGATGGGCATTAACTTAGTTGGAATGTACCTTGAGGTTTTGATGATATAATTGATTTATCATTCATTTTTTTAAGGTAAATGATTCATTCACTCGAAAAAAAAGAGAAGAATTTCTTAAGTTAATAAAAAAAAAAATTATTGAACAAATCATATTAGTAATACAATAAAACTTAACTAATGATGTATATGTTTAAAATACTACTTTAACTTGTAGGTTGTGAGTGTGGTGTGGCAATCACATGGGCAATGTCATATTGTAAATGTGTTATTCATGTTTGAATCCTAGCATTGCACACATATATACATATATATATATAGGCAGTAGCTACTGTCTTTAGCTTCCGATCGTATAGACAACATAATATTTTTTTATAAGATAAGAACAATGCGTTGTATTGAACATAATATCAAGCTTTGATCATCCAATGTTATCGTATATTTTGTTATAGAAGAGGATAAACTATATTCTTAACATGGAGACACCAAGTTAAAAAAAATAAATAAATAAAGAGTGTGAAAGATTTGAAGTAGCTATGTTTTTTTTAGAAACATTATGACTCCGTTTGGGAACAATAGTTTGGACTAAAAAATTTAGCCCAAACACAAACTAGCGTTTGACAATGTAAAAAGAAAAAATTAGTTTGAACAATTAGTTTAAATTGATATTCTCAATTCAAACTCATTTGATACAATAAAAACCATTCACATGAGCTAAAAGAGTGGAAAAGAAAAAAGTGAATAGTTATTATTGTAACAAATGAGTTTAGATTGAGAATTTCAATTTAGACTAATTGTTAAAACCAATTTTTTCTTTTAAGATTGTCAAATATTAGTTTGTGTTTGGACTGAATTTTTCTGTCCAAACTATGGTTAATAGAGTCGCAATGTTTCTAAAAAAACTATAGCTTTTTTATTTTTTTCATTTTTTTTTAATTTGACGTCACTATATTAAGGATATGATATATTCTCTTCTAGCACAAAAGATACGACAATATTAGATAATTAAAATTTGATATTATGTTTAATATGACAGATTGTTATTATCCTATAAAAAATATTACATTGTCTGAATAGTTCAGAGATAAGGACCCTCGACTCTTCCTATATGTGTATACATACATACACAAACATGCTAGTATATAGTACTATGCTTCCAATGAATTGAGATAATGACAAGCACTATTATTAATTCAAGTAGGACATTTTGTTCTGCATCCTACCTAATATAGGATACTCATTTACAAAGGCTTCATATTTAGCTAGCTCAACTCGTTCTTTTTTTCCCCTTAGTTTGTCTTGTTAGGCTAGCAGCCCTCTCTTTCAACGACTACTTAAAAGCCAGCCTTTTTTTTTTTTTTTAATTTTAATAAGGAAGAAATAACTGATATGAAGGCAAATAGTAACGGGTTGAAAATACCACTAACCACTAAATCCTCTTCAAAATCCTTCTACTCCAAAATATTTTAAGGGATATAGATCAGATAAATGAGCTTGTTAAAAGTACTTTTAAAATAAATAAGTAAATGATCATAACTTTTTAAGAATAGATAAATTATTATTTATCAGTGATAAATTTGAGTTTATCAAGTTTAATACTGATGAACTCGAGAAGATAAACTCAAGGAGTTTATAAGTCAAATTTAGTTTAGAACTAATAAAATCGTCGAGTTTATCACTGATAAACTTAATTTTATCGAGTTTAACACTGATAAAAGGTCACTTGCTTAATTTTAAAAAGTGATTGTTATTTATTTTAAAGTGGCCATAAAAAGGCCACCTAACCCAATTTCTTATATTTTAATTAAATAAAAATTATAAAAGAGTATATATAAATAAAAAGAACCCAAAATGGGAAATAATGACGAGTGTCTTTAATTGCACACATAAATAATGGAAAGAAAAATTATGATTACTGTCAAGTGTTAAGTAATGGAGTAATTAAGAGATAACCTATATATATTATGGCTATATACGTAATAATGAATTGCATCTTTAATTGCTAAAGTTGGAGAGAATTAATGGGATAAAGCCTAGCTACACGTCCACACTTTCCTTTTTGTAACTATGAATATTCAAAAAATATATACAAGAATAAGGGCTTGAAAAAGGGATTGCTTTTAGCAACCGTGTATGCCACCTTCCATGTCTACTTATGCTTAACGTTAAAAGAAAATATAAGTGGCTTTTTTTGACTGCTACAGTACTTTTGATAAGCTTTGCTGTAAGAGAAAATTGACAAGCTTTTCAGCCGGTCGTGAAAATGTCAAACTTTCGAGTGCCTAAAAGAACGCATGCATGTATGAAATCATTCAAAAGTTCCAAAAACGACTTCCTAAAACGTGTCGTCATCATGCATCTTTTAGGCTAAACGGTTGATCTGGTGACCAGTGCTCGATATTGGTGGGTCGATATTCTAAACGTTCCTAATTACTAAAGAAAAAGTAAATCTCTCTCTCTCTCTCTCTCTCTCTCTCTCAAAAGAAGATTATACGGCCAGCTGTAGTTGTCCTAAATACACTGCTTCTTTGAGTGTGCATGGCTTCAAGCAACATAGCAATAATTTTTGACGTTACGCTTTGTATGTACATCTTTCCATTAAAGGGCAACCAAATTATTATTATTACATATATTTTAATTATATATTCCTTTTGCATGACAATGCATGGAAACAGTCAAAGAGTATATGTTGAAACTTTTAATTTGGACAACCAAAAGAACAAAAACAAAAAGTGTACAAATTAATTAAGAAAAAAACCAAGCTTGCAATAAAATACATGTAATTCAATACGATATCTTTTTTGGGATATCTATTTCTTTTATATCTTCTGGCTTGATTTAATATCTTCGGTTTTTAATCTCGTTAAATTTATACCTTAAGATTAGATTTCATACATAAATCTATGCTTTATCTAAATTAATAGTTGATTTGACCTTCAAAACAACCAAAATATGCTTAAATAAAAGAGAAAAAATTAAAAATTTTAAAAAATAGGAAGAAAACAAAAACAAAAACACACAAAACACCAATTTTTAGGGTTTCTATACAATTTTGAAGTCAAAATCCTTAGTATAAAGTTTTTTTAAGTTTTTAAAGTTCTCTTATCTTAAAATTTAGGGGTATTTTTAGCAATTTTTAAGTCAAAATTGAAGATTGATATGTAAAAATGTATAAATTTGTGTGTTAAATCTAATATAAAAGTATACATTCGATGAAATTAAAAATCTAAAATAAAATATTTGAATAAACCTAAAATATAGAGTATACCATATATTATACCTTATGCTACCAAATTTGCATTGGTAGCAAAAAAGTCCAGCTTGACGCTGAACCATTTATGACTTTGCACCATATTTTCAACTATCAATTGTATTTTAGTAGTAAAAGACATGCTTTTGAGACCAAATTTTTAGTAGCAAAAACATATTTCTGCTATCAAATTTGTATTGATAACAGAAGGTTGTGGGTGTTACTACCAAATAAAAATTTTATAGCAGAAATGTCCAATTTTGACACCAAATCTGATAGCAGACACTTTTGACTACCAAAATTTGGCAGCCAAAGTACATTTTCGATAGCAAAATGTTTTAATAGCAAAATTTTTAGTAGTTAAAAACCATTTTTCTTGTAGTGGTATAAAAAGGTAAATAATCTTATGTTTTAAAATGCATACTTAATTTTTCGTTTTTTATTCTATCGTTAGTTGGTAAAACATTAAAAGAAAAAGATTTATGCTACGATTTCGTTGATTCTACCTACCTCAAATTGATCTGAAACAAAATCTTAATGGGAGCAAAATGGAGCTTGAAAGGGAGGTAAAGTTTTAATTATATTGACCATTATTTGTTTTTCGTCTAACGTGCATGCCTGTCAATAGCCTATATTATCTTTTTCACCTAACCTATAAACATAAAAATATATCTAGTATATCTTGCTAATATCATTATCACAACTTGATATTTTTGCGATCGTGTGACTTTGCCACAAAATTACTTTAAAGCCAACCCTAGCGGGTAGAAAAAGATCAAATAATGATCTGGAAGGAAACCGCTAAAGAATTATTGATATAGAAGATCGGCTCAAATAAGTACAAGTCTTAGTTTGTAGTCTACTATAACTATATCTTGAATTTAATATTTGGCTTTACTTAATCCTTACAAATGTTATATAGGTAATTAAAGGTACATCATTTGCTTGATGTGTTTGTAAATTCTCTAATAATTATCATCGTGTTTATAAAATTTAGGATAATATAAGTATAATTAACATCGTGTTTACAAATTAATCTCACCAGTGTGGCAGAGGTGGAGCTAGATACACTCAAAGATAGACAAAGACACTTTTAATTTTTTATGTGAAATTTGATGAAAGTTGTGATTCTTTATAATAACACGACCTATTTATCATTTGTGGATTAAAAAACACTACAAGAAAAACTACATTTAACGACATATTATTTACAACATGTAGTTTTTGAATGTCATTAAAAGTATATACAACGACATCTCCAACGAAGATGTCATTAACGATATTTGAAACAATAATTAACGACATCTATATAGATGTCATATTAAAGGTCTCCTTTTAACGAAAATAGTTTAATGTCGTTAAATTATATAACGACAAGTAGGAGATGTCGTCAAAGCCTTGGAGATTCTACGAAACCTCTTATAGACGAAATTGGTCAAGATGTCATCTATAAGGGATGTCGTAAAATCTCCAAGGCTTTGACGACATTTCCGACTTGTCGTTAAATAATTTAACAACACTAAACATTGTCGTTAAAAGGAAACCTTTAATATGGCATCTATATAGATGTCGTTAATTATTGTTTCAAATGTTATTAACGACATCTTTGTTGGAGATATCGTTGTAGGTACTTTTCAACGACATTTAAAAACAACATGTCATAAATAATATGTCGTTAAATGTAGTTTTTCTTGTAGTAAAAGCTGACAACAACCCTTGTCCCTTCTGACTTATTTTTTCAACTCCATCCCTGAGTATCAACTGTCTCAAGTATTCATAAATGAAAAAAGAAGAAAGAAAAAGACAATACGTTTTCGGGAAGAGACAAAGAAGAGTGTATCACCTAGGTGAGGAAAAAGAAAAGAAAGGGTATCCGTTCTTTTGTTGTACTTAGCATAAAGTTTTTACTTTAATCAATCTATATTTGGAGAGATCAAAATTGAGATTTTTTGAAAGATTTGAAGTCTCTCATCCTATTCATTCTTATACCTCTATTTTCTCTCCTATAAAAAAAAAAAAAAAACCGTTATCTAAAAATGCTTTTACAGATACTTTTATTTGCCTTCGCTTCAGTTTTTCCTCCTACTAAAGAAGCTCTATTGCGTTTGGTTGAGGGGACGTTCATTATGATGTTTGGTTTATTTTTAGAAAAGGAATAGTAATTCAAAATGGAATGACTTTTCCATCAAATTGGTGAATCATCATTCATTCCTCACATGAAAGGAATAGCCATTCCAAGCTTTTTTTTTTTCTTTTTTTCCATAGTTACCTGGAATATTATAATTATTACTATTATAATTATATTAATAATATAATATAATATAACATAACATAACATAATATAGTTGTAATATTGTAATTAATGATACCATAATTATATTAATAATTGTAATATCATTTTATTATGATCATAATATATTATATTATTTACATAATTATCATATATTATATCAATAATATTAATATTAACAATTAGATATTAGTATGATATTACAATTTCAATATTATCATCTATTATATTGTATTATAGGCTATAATTACATAAATATAATAAAATAATATGATATAATATAATATAGTTGTAATATTGTAATTAATGATACCATAATTATATTAATAATTGTAATATCATTTTATTATGATCATAATATATTATATTATTTACATAATTATGATATATTATATCAATAATATTAATATTAATATTAACAATTAGATATTAACAATTAGATATTAGTATGATATTACAATTTCAATATTATCATCTATTATATTGTATTATAGGCTATAATTACATAAATATAATATAATAATATGATATAATATAATATAGTTGTAATATTGTAATTAATGATACCATAATTGTACTAATAATTATAATATCATTTTATTATGATCATAATATATTATATTATATCATTAACATAATTATGATATATATTAATAATATAATCATTAATATAATTAAATATTCATATGATATTATAATTTCAATATTATCATCTATTATTTTGTATTTTAGGCTATATTACATAACTTATTATTATGATGATCATCATCATTATATTAGTATAATATTATTATTATTCTATTTTGTAACTATATAATATATTATATAATAATAGTTTTATCATATTATATTACATTTTATGTACTACATTAATATATAAAATATTAGTGTCATAGCATAAGATAATTTTGTCAACATGAAAATATTCATATTCTATTCTATAGTACTCTTAAAATTATAACTAAACAAATTAATCAATTTTCCTTTCCATTTTATTCTAATATCATTTCTATTCCCATTACTTTTACCATTCAGCCATTATAACCAAATGCAGCCGAGTTAACTGAAAGATGCAAATACAAACACTTGAAAAAGGGCCCAAAACACCGGACGGAAATAAGGAACAGGGGAGATCAATCTTTGGAATAACCAGATAGAAGTAGTTGGGTGACGGATCTTTTAATGAGTTTGGCTTGTATGAAAATTGAAATCTAGGGGTATATAGACATATTAATTGTTGCATCATATTTTATAACGATGCTACTAATGAGAAATAGAAAATGTTTTATGAGAAAATGACTTTTTCATCCTCTAAACTGGAAAGAAAGTCCCCTGTCATTTTGCTGAAAAATTGGTACCCATATAATTTTGTGGGGGAGCAAAAAGGGATTAGAAGGCTTTTAAAAAAATAAAATAAAATAAAGGCGTTACTCCACCAAAAATTTAAAAAAAAAAAAAGAAAAAAGAAAAGAGTCTTATTGAGTTCATTAATTGTTACGAAAGAGACTAATTTTTCCAAAATACCCCTAGTGTGGATCATGAATGGGTGAATTTTCGAGTACAAAACACAAAGGCCATTGTATTAAAAAAAAGATAAGGAGGTGGCCTTTTTTTTTTCTTTTAAAAGGTAAATTGCATTCCGGAAGAAGGAAACACACATACCAATTAATATTGACTCAAACGGTCTCGTAACGTAAGAAAGCTTAATCCCGATGGTTCCACCAATAAGTTATGAATCACACAAACTATTCAAATACGCACCAAGTTTTAATAAGAAAAAACAGAAAAGATATACCAATAATAGAGCACATGTATGATTCTCTCCATAATTCTTCTATGATCAATGGAAAACTCCAATACATAAATACTAAGGGGGCGTTTGGTATGCAGTAATCAATAGGAATCATATTCCTGGAAAAATGATGATAGGGAATATGATTACTATGAACCAAAATTATCACGTTTGGTTATACATAAGAATCTTTTATTAGATTTTTATAAATAATACATTACTGTGTTTGGTTGTACATAGAAATCTTGTATAATTGACAAAATAATTTATAGTATTAACATTAAATGTATTAATATAATACATTAATACTAATATTAAATAATAATAATATAAATATAAATAATAAAATAATATTATATATAATTTAAAATTAATATTACTATGAATATTTGATGTTATTAATATCATTATTATTAAATAATTATTATTTTATATCAATATAATACTTTCTTTATATTATAAAAAAATAATAATTTATAATAATCATAGAATTATTATTTAACAATATATTAATATTAAAATGTTGTAAATAATATATAATATATTGATATGAATATAAATAATAATAAAAATATAATTC
>CAMOHE010050972.1:14916-33080 GCA_946598075.1 Artocarpus hirsutus
CACCTCAATCTACTGTTTAAGGAAAACAAATAACAAGAAATCCTTTTTCAACCAATCATTGAAAAACATTTTATTAAAAATCACTTTGAAACCAAAACATTTAAAATTGGCTACCAAAGAAGGGGTAGAAGTCCTACCTCGATATCTATGTTGGTGTCCCACACCGTAATCCCGATCCGATATACGTTAGCTCCGCGGATCCACGCACAAATCCTAAACGCATAGTAACTTAGTTCATTAGTACCTAACCCGAGGTATCCTATGTTGCCAAATCGTCTCATGGTGTCCTATTGTGCCATTTAGGTTCACAAAATCATTTTATAAAGTTGGAATTTCAATCAGGGTTCAAAACAGTGAAAATGGGTGAAAAATCACAAAATTTGAGTTAGGTTCGGTCGGCCTGCCGGTCCCCCTGGTTCGGCCAGCCGAACTGCACAGTTTAGCCTGCTAGAAGACCAAGTCCGGTCGACCAAACTTTTCCAGGTTCGGCATGCCTATCGGATGAATCCGGCCTGCCGAACACATGAATCTGGCCTGCCAAAGATCAAGTTCGGCCTGCTGAAGATCAAGTTCGGCCTACCGATCTAGGAAATTCTAGAAATTTCCACGCACGGGTTCTCGGCCTCCCAAGTTCCAATCTTCAATCCAACCTGTTTTTCTCAGTTCTCAGGCATGGATAATGATCAAAATTGATAAATAAATATTATTAAACACTTTTTAACTCATCAAAACAAGATTTAAGTAAGATTTTCACCAAAAATCCAAAAATAAGAAAATAGAGGAAAAATAAAAAAATCTTGATTTCAATCCGTTTTTGATCAAACAAAGTTTGTATTCTAGTTATTCTAAGTTCCTCTAACCTAGATTGAAGCTTTTTTAAGCTCAAACGAGCTCGAATATCAAAATACAAGAAAATTTGAAAAATGGAAAAACTTTTGAATTTAGAAACTAACCTCGAATCGAAGCTTTAAAACGATGTTTTTGTTGTTGAATCTTGTTCCCGAGCCTTCAATCTACTAACCCAAAGCTTGAAATGAAATTTTGTTTCAAAATTTTGGGAGAGAATGGGAGAGAGAGAGAAAACCGAGAGAGATAGGGAGAGGAGAGAAAGTGAGGCGAGAGTGAGTGTGAGGAGAGAGAGAAAGAGTGAAATAAATAGAGGAAGAGAGAGAAAAGTGGTTGCACAAGACTGTGTGCAACTACACACTATTTTCAAATCAAATTGTTTCATTGAAATTTAAATTAACAATTAAAAAAATTTAGAATAATTAAAAATTATTAAAAGAGTAAAATAACACAAGGTTATTTAATTTTCACAAAATAATCAAATTAAGTTTAAAATACTCATTATGGCACACTAACCCACCATTTAGCACTCTAATATCATTTAATTAACTTCGAGTGTTATAGGTCCACACCATGACATCAGGGAGTTCAAATGCCTAGACTAGCAACACAATTGTCAATGGTATGGTCTTAGTTTTGCAGTCCTTAGCACAAGTTTTATTCAATACTGGTGCCACTCATTCTCTCATTTCAAGCACTTTTGTACATGCCTTGGAATTAGAGACAGAAGAGTTTGAAGAGCCCTTAGTTATTACTTCACCCCTGGGGTGGGTTTGTGTGAACTGTATGTGTAAAACTTGTAAAATAAAGATTGAGGGTGTGACTCTAAAGAATGATTTGATGGTAATCCCCATGAGCTCATATGATGTAATCCTAGGAATGGACTGGTTGTCCAAGTACAATGAAGTTGTAGACTATCAACTTAGGAGAGTGACTTTAGTATCTGATAGGGGGAATGATGATCACTTACAACGGTTGCCACCTCATCGGAAAATTGAGTTTGGTATTAAGATACTTCTAGGAACCGCTCTAATTTTTGTAGCACCATATTGGAAAATGCCAGTAGAAATGAAAGAATTGAGAAAGCAACTTTAGGAGCTTGCTGACAAAGGGTATATTTGGAGTAATACATCACCGTAGGGTGCACCAATTTTGTTTGCTAAAAAGCATGACGGGACACTCAAGTTGTGCATAGACTACCAGTAGCTAAATCGGGTCACCATGAGGAATAAGTATCCTATGCCTAGGATCGATGAGTTATTCGATCAATTAGGAGCTTCGCGGTACTTGTCGAAGATAAATTTGCATTTAGGACACCACCAGCTTAGGATTAAGGAAGAAGACATTCCAAAAATAGCTTTTAGGGCCTCGTATGGACGCTTCGAGTTTCTGGTGATGCCATTTGGGTTGACAAATGCTCCGACAGCTTTCATGGACCTGATGATAGGATATTCAGGCCTTATCTGGATCAGTTTGTGATTGTGTTCATCGATGATATCTTAATCTACTCTAAGACCTAAGAGGAGCATGAACAACACTTCAGGATCATGCTTTAGACTCTATGAGAACACCAGCTGTATGCCATCATGTCATCTCCAAGCAAGGCATTTCAATGGATCCTTCTAAGGTAGAAGCCATAATGGAGTGGAAACAACCAAGGAATGTGGCAGAGATTTGTAGTTTCTTGGGACTCACAAGATACTACAAGAAATTTGTAAAGGACTTCTCCAAGATAACAGCTCCATTGAAAAGACTGATTAGGAAGAATGTTAGATTCGAGTGGGATGAAGAATGCAAGTTTGCCTTCCAAGAGTTAAAGAATCGGTTGACTACAACTCCGATGTTGATTATCCCAAATAGTGATCAACCTACGAAGTTTACACGGATGCTTTAGGACGTGGGCTTGGATGTTTGTTGATGCAACATGGACGCGTGGTGGCGTATGGATCAAGACAACTACAACCTCATAAGCAGAACTATCCTACTCATGACTTAGAGCTCACAACGTTGATTCATGCACTAAAGATCTGAAAATGTTAACTATATGAGGCAACATTTTAGGTTTTCTCTGACCATAAGAGTTTGAAGTATCTATTTACTCAGAGGGATTTGAACTTGAGGCAACAAAGATGGATGGAATACATGGAAGACTATGATTTCACGTTGCAGTACCATCTTAGGAAAGCCAACGTAGCTGCAGATGCGCTCAACAGAAAGTCTTCAGAGATTCTTGCTTGCTTGGCTCTTGAAGACTGGAAAAGAGATGCAATGGTGAGTGAGTACAGGCTATGATACTATGAAGACTATAATCGAGTTTCGGTGTATCATATGGAAATGACCCCAACTCTTGTTCAAATGGTGAAACAAAATCAATGATGAGACTAGCACCTATAGGGAATCTGGATGCAAATTCAAAACAGGGAGCAATTTGAGAAATGGAGGATACATGAGGATGGATTGTTGTACTTCAGGGAGTGTTTGGCAGTTCTAGCAATCACAAAAGAGACAAAGGCCATAATGGATAAAGCTTATATGTCTCAATTCGCAATTCATCTAGGGAGCAAGAAGATGTACTATGATCTAAAGAGGCAATACCGGTAGAGAGGCATGAAGAAGGATGTCCGAGAGTACGTGGCCAAGGCACAACTTGTCTCCTAGTGAAGGCCGAGCACCAGAAGCCAGTAGGCCATCTTTAGCCACTTCCTATTCTAGGGTGGAAATAGGAGCATGTTACGATGGATTTCCTCACCGGTTTGCTGAGAATGGAGCAAAGACATGACACAATTCGGGTTGTGGTCGACAGGTTAACGAAATCGGTGCATTTCAGCCCTTTCAGATAGACATGTTCGAGGAGAGTTCTCGGGGAGCTATATCTGTAGAATATAGTAAGGTTGCATGAAGTTCCCTTATCCATCACATCCAATAGAGACACCAGGTTCAACGCCAAGTACTTGAGGAGCTTTCAGGAAGCCTTGGGCACAGACTTGAATTTCAACACAGCATTTCATCCTTAGACTGTCAGGCAATCTAAGCAGGTCATCCAAATCCTCGAGGACACGTTATGTGCATGTGTGTTAAATTTCGATAGGAACTAGAAGAAGTATGTGCAACTGGTAAAGTTTGCATACAATAACAACTATCAAGTGAACATTGGCATGGCACCGTTTGATGCATTGTATGGACGACCGTCTCGGTCACCGATGTGTTAGGCAAAACAGGAAAACATGATTATTCTCGGGCTAGATGAGATTCGTAACAACAACAAGAAGGTCAGCGTAATCCGAGATTGGTTGAAGGCTACTTAGAGTAGACAAAAAAGTGATGCAAATAGAAGACGCCGACCCTTGGAATTCAAAGTAGGAGATTTTGTTCTCTTGAAAGTTTCACCGTGCAAGGGTATATCGCAATTCAGTGAAGTGGTAAACTCGCACCGAGGTACATTGGTCCGTTTGAAATTGTTCAACACATTGGTGTAGCCGCCTATCGGCTCGATCTTCCTCTCGAGCTCTCTCATGTTCACGATGTATTTCACGTGTCGATGCTTCATAAGTGTCCACTCAAACAAAGCAAGATAATCTCATTCCATGATGTATAGATCTAGTAGGACACGACATATGAGGATGTGTCAGTTCAAATTATCGATCAAAAAGTGATTAACTTGAGATGTTGCAACATACCATTACTAAAGGTCATGTGGCAGCATCACAGGTTTGATGAAGCCACCTAGGTGTTAGAATCTACTATGCAGGAGTTGTATCTATTGGAAAAATAATACGCAGCGAAATTTTAAAATTTTTTATATTAGAGTATTTTTCAATACACAAGTTTGACACACTATATGCATAAATTAATTTGATCTTACTAACCTTGTATATATCGAAAAGCCACCGCAATCAGTGAAGAGAAGTAACGTTTCAGAAGGACCTTAACCAACTAGCCTTCTTTGCTATTCCTTGTCATTGATCGGAGTGAGTGTTGGCTCACGTCGTTCAGCTTTTCCCCAGGTGGCTCTCTTTCTAACCAATTGAGAAATAGCCAAATCTATGATTCGTGATTTGTGAATGATAGCTCTCTAGGGAGTTTTAGAGTCTCACTGATAGAGTCTCACTCTAGATTTCTCAACTGATCTCTATAATAATGAGACTCACTCCCCTTTATATAAAGGTTGGTCCTAGGAGTTAGTCTTTATTAGATAAGGCCTCAAAAATTCGAATCTGAACCAAATCAAAATCAATATCTGATAAAACACGTGTGAAAATACGTGATCCTTTTATCACCTGATCGGTAGGCCAAACTGGCAGATCAGCCTGTCAAACCTCCTTAATTGACAAGCCGAACTTAAAGATTGGCATGCCAATCTCCAATAAAAGATCCCTGCAAATCTTTTTTTCCCACCTAAGATTCAAGGATGGAGTCTCAATTTTAATTCAAATAATCCAATAGAGAAGTTATTTGATTAAAACAGTCATATCTAGATAATCTTTAGAAAAATAAATATTCCTAATAATTTAACTAAATTATCTTGAATTACTTCAAAATTAATCCAATCGATAAACATACATAAATTATCTGATCCCGATAATTCAACAAGCTTGTCTTGAATTAATTTTATTACAAAATTAATTCAACCGATAAACAAACATGAACTATCTGATTTTACCGAATTTCAACCAATTTGATAAATCTAACATAAGTCACCAATTATTAGAAAAGCACACAGTATCATTATAGGATTTTTGTGAGCTAGCAAAGGGAACCAAATAGACCTATATAGTTTAAACTCCCAATAATTATGAAACCCAATATCTTAAATATACATTTCATAATTATCAACTCCAACGCTACTCCACTAAAAGCTTGGAGCTGCACTCTCAAACTATATAGAATTACGAGGCCCGAATAGCTAAGTCTTCATGACATATCATAGTGCATCATATCCCCATAGGATTATCCATAGTCTGCTTAAGGACAAGTTCTGTCTTACCTTCCTGATTTTTTTTAACTTACGTTCCATTATCTCACCGTTGGAAAACTTACCATCCAAAGACGATATACCATTCGACTACACCTATGTACCCAATTGGTTGAGCATTTTATTTTCCAATTACAAGATAACGCATATAAGAGAATATCAACTACTCCTAAAGAGGAGCTATGGATTTCATATCTATGAATAATAGGTCTACGCTATCAAGAGTTATGTCTTCAACCGGCATGCATACTACTATTAAAATGTGGATGTTACCCTTTGGTATATCAAAAGGCACAAGTTAAGACAACAAGTCTACTATTCATCTCAAGATTAAGAAACAATACAAATGGTCTAAAATCAATTGATTTGCCGAGACAGAATTATTAATCCAAATCAATTCACTTTAGTCCCGATCCAATACATCGTCACCTATGACAATGCGCCAATATTTCTATTCACGTAGTCCACATCCGATGTTCAAGACAAACTATCTCTTGTTAGGGATACAGACAACATAACAATCTTTGCATGAATAAAGTACCCAACTTTGTTCCCTCGATTACAGATCTTATGATTTAGACCATCACCTTGTGAATCATGTCTTCTGCATAATTTGTTCATCATATGCCCAATTCTTAAAGGTTTAGACCGATAGTCTTAGACTTTTGTTTGCTTATCATACATCCAACAAATATGAATGTAAAGAGGACAACATTTGGTATATTAGTAATAAATAAATTATGTATTGATAAAAATATCTCCAAAAACATATTACATTTTTACTCCTTAGGGCATACAAATCTAACAATCTCCCACTTGCACTAAGTGAGGAAATGTGGCAAATATCGCATCCCCATCACTTCCACGTGCCTCTTGAAGACTCTCCTAGTAAGTGTCTTTGCAAATTGATCAGCTAAATTGTCCTCTAATGTAATCTTGTACACCATGACATGCCCACCCTCGATGAAGTCCTTTATCATATGATACTTCCGATCAATATGCTTACTCTTCTTGTAAAATCTTGGTTCCTTAGCATTAGCTATTACCCCACTGTTATCATAGTATAGTGATACCGCCTTATCCATACCAAGAACTACCTCAAGATCCCTAAGGAACTTACTGAGCCATATTGCTTCTTTCGAAGCATCACTAGCTGCCACATATTTGGCCTCTATTGTTGAATCTGAAGTGCAATCTTGCTTCACATTTCTCTAACTAATGGCACCGTTGCCCAAAGTAAACACAAAACCTGCAGTCGATCTCCTCGAATCTAGTCAGGATTAGAAATCTGAATCAGTGTATCCTAGAGGAGTTAAGTCCTCACTTGAACATATAAGCATATACCCTCGAGTCCTTCTCAGGTACTTGAAAATATACTTTACTGCAACCTAGTGGTTCGGTCCCGGATCCACCTAAAATCGGCTCAAAATTCCGACCGCATAATAAATATCTAGTTGTGTGCTAAGCATGGCATATATGAGACTACCAACTACGGAAGTATAAGGTACCTTCTTCATGTATTCTCTTTTTTCCTCAGACTTTGGAGAGTCTTTCTTAGAAAGAGTAATTCCAAACCCAGATGGTTTCCCACCTTTCTTGGAATCCTACATTGCAAATCTCTTGAGAATCTTATCTATGTAGCTGGCCTAGGATAAAGCTATCATTTTGTTCTTCAAATATTAAAATTTCTGGATACTAAGAACAAAATTAGCCTCACCCAAGTCCTTCATGTTAAACTACTTGATCAACCATAATTTGACCGATGACAATGCCCCAACATTATTGCCAATTAGCAGAATGTTATCTACATAGAACAGTAGAAAAACCACCTTCCCATCCTTAAGGTGTTTGTAAACACATGGCTCATCCACATTTTGTGAGAACCCATAAGTCTTGATCACCTAATCAAATCTTATATTCCAAGAACTGGAAGTCTACTTAAGTCCATAAATTGACTTTAGTAGCTTACAAACCTTACCCTCCTGATCCTTGACCTTGAACCCATTTGGTTGTTCTATATTAATGGACTCATCAAGATAACCATTTAGAAAAGCCGTCTTGATATCCATTTGCCAAATCTCGTAATCAAGAGCGGTAGCTATGGATAAGAGAATCCGGATGGACTTAAGCATGGCTACAGGTGAAAAGTTTTCCTTGTAATCGATTCCTTCTTTTTGTGTTTATCACTTAGCTACTAGTCTAGCCTTAAAGGTTTTAACCTTTCCATCCACTCCTCTTTTCCTCTTATAGATTCATTTATACCCTATAGCTTTTACCCCTTCAGGAAGATCCATAAGCTCCCAAACCTGATTAGTCTCTATAGACTTCATCTTTGTGTTCATGGCTTCTGTCCAGAGTTTCAAACCAACATCCTCCATAGCCTCTGCGTAAGTATAAGGATCCTTGTCATGTTGATCGATTTTAGCCAAGAAGGCCTCACCATTGAACATATACCTCTCGGATTGACGCCTGATCCTCCCACTGCGTTGAAGCCCCTTAGGTTATTATCTAGGTTTGTTTGGTTTTTTGCACTGATTGGAGTGGTTTCTAATAGAACCCTTGGAGTGATTAGATCGCTCTTGAACTCCTCAAGCACTACTTTGCTTCAAGGCTTAAAGTCATTCAATGTCACTCTCCTATAGGAAAGTTGCATGAGTTGAAACCAAGACTTTATTTTCCTTTGGGTTATAAAAATAACCCCCTTTAGTCCCTTTTGGATATCCTACAAACATACAAACTTTCAAACGTGCTTCCAACTTATATGCATCCTTAAACAGGACATGAACCGGACATCCCCATATGCGAATATGGTTTAAGAATGTCTTTTTACCCATCTTTAACTTGTGAGGAGTTTTAGGGATCAATTTTGAAGGCACATTGTTTAAAAGATAACATGTAGTTTGTAGTGCATATCCCCAAACGGATAAAGGCAATGATAAATGACTCATCACAGACTTGACCAAGTCCAATAAAGTCCTATTTGTTCTCTTCGCTATGTAATTTTGCTACAGAGTGCCTAGCACAGTCAAATAGGATAACATCTCATTGTCTAATAAGTGTCCTAAAACTCATTAGAAAGGTTTCCCCACCTTGATCGATCGAAGTGCCTTTATGAGTCTACCTAATTGCTTTTTCACTTCAGCTCAAAACTCCCTAAACTTGTTAAAAGTTTCACTTTTGTGGTGCATCAGGTACACATACCCATACCTTGAGTAATCGTCAATAAAAGTGACAAAGTACTCATACCCTCCTTGTGCTTGGATGTTCATCGATCCGTAAACATCACTATGCACAAGTTCTAGACCCCCTTCGGCCCTATTACTCTTAAACCCAAATGGTCTTTTGATCATTTTACCTTCCAAACAAGATTCACATTGAGGTATAGATTCCACCTTTAAGTGACTTAAAGGTCCATCCTTTGCCAACCTTTGAATCCTATTTAGGTGAATATGACCAAGGCACAAGTGCCAAAGATAAGTCATATTAGAGTGAGAAGTTTTAAGTTTTTAGAATTATTATCATTTATCTCAGTATTAAGCAGTAAGTCTATCTTAGGTTTGATAAAATATAGATTATTTTGCATTCATCTAGAATAGATAAAAGATTTATTTTTTTGAATCACCACTTTATTATTAAAAGAAATGAAATATGAGTCTTTAAATAAATAAGCAACAGAAATTAAATTCCTCTTAAATTTAGGAACATAAAAACAATCTCGTAAAATTAAAATCCCATAATTATCAAAATACAGATGGACGTCTCCCATTGCTTTAGCTAAGACCAAGGATCCATCACCCATACAAACCGTGATGTCTTTATGAAGCAGACTCCTCATTTCTTTGAACCCCTGTAGAGAAATATAAACATGATTAATTGCACCAGAGTCTATGACCAAAATGTCACTAGATTGCTTAAACAAACAAGCTTCTAAACATAGAAGATCAAGCCTACTTCCCCAGGAAAGGAAGTCCATGCAATTCTTCTTGACATGCCCGACCTTCCCACAGAAGAAGCACTTTAGCTTCTCCGAGTTCTTCTTCTTCTTCTTCTTGCTCTTGTTGCTAGCAAGAATAGAAGACTTCTTGTTCTCAGCCTGTTGTTTCATTCCATTCCTAGGGTTGGGATTGAAACCAGAAGCAGCTGCCAAATTATCCTCGCCACCCGTAGGAGATTCCTTGATTAGTAGTTCAAACTTTTGTAACTGTTTCATCAACTTTGTTAAGGTCATATCCTGTCTATTACTTAAATTAAAAGTAGCTCTAAATGGAATAAATTTCTTTGATAGAGTCTTAAAGACCATAGTCATTTGAGTTTCAGCATCAATGTCAACTTCATTGGTTTGTGCCTCAGCGAAGTAACCCATGACCAACATCATGTGCTCCTTTATAGATGTCTCTGGTTTTTGTTTGCAGTTAAGAAGTTTTTGAAGCACCCCATGCCACTTAGTTAAGGCCTAGCCCCCAAACATGTCTTTCAGATTATTCAAGATCTACTTATAAATCTCATAATCCTTATGTTGAGCCTGTAACACGTTGCTCATGTTGGCCATAATTAGGGGTGGCAAAACGGGTTGACGGGTCAGGTTAGTGTCTGGTTGGAGTTAATTTTTACAAAAAATAGGTCGACACTAACCCGACCCGTGACACGAATGGGTTGAGAATTCTCAACCCAAACACAACCCTTTTTGACATGGGTTGACACGAACATGACCCGTGTCAACCCGTTCCTTATGCATAGTGTCAAAAGATAATGACCTGCGACCCGTTTTGGACCCGTAACCTGATTGTGACCCGCAACCCGCCTATATTAATGTATATAACATTAAAAAAAACACATAAAATTAGAAGAGTTTTATACCACTTCAACAAGAAGATGAGCGATAAGAGAGGTAAAGTTTGATCTTTTAAGGGCTTATATTATATATGAAATAATATTAATTTTTTAAAAGTTAATTAATTAAATACGGGTCAGAAACGGATCATTTTCGTTTCAGACGGGTTGACCCGAACATGACCCATTTTTTGAAGGGTCAGTTTTGGGTCGACACTAAAATGACTCGTGGTCAAATTTTTCGACACTAACCTGCAAAAAATCATGTCAGATTGGTGCCGTGTCGTCGTGTCACAACCCGTATTGCCGGCCTTAGCCATAATATAGCAGTGGGCCTGATCATTAGCGTCTTTCCAATGATCATATGCTTGAATTTAATCATTGGTGGAATTTCCTATAGGCTTGGGAGGACAAGGGGTTGTCAGCACAAATTTCAGTTTCTCAAAGGAGAGGACAATATTTAGGTTCTATTTCTAATCATTATAATTCTCTCCAGTTAATTGGTTTTTGTCAAGTATCGATGATAAAGCATTTTTAGACATTTTTAATCTACAATAGAGAATCATATACTAAACATAAGCAAACACAGCATAATAATTTAGTAAGATAACAATCATTGTAAAAACATACAAATGTGTTTATGTGTCAAAACCTTGAAAATATCACAACCTTACAATGATAATTCCCAACTCAAAATTCAACAAGCTCCAAGGGGGGTCATGCCAAATTCAATCAGGAACACGGATCCCCTCCTTATTAATATATGCCATCTAGGACCGTATGATCCAGCTTATATAATAATCATTTCTTTGGCCATTAATTTTATTAACAAAGCTCCTAAAGGATGTTGATAACAAAATTAACATGAGTATATAACTATCGTTTTAATATTTTATCCATGATTTATAATCACCACTAAGGGGTGTGCAATCATAAATCATGCAAAAATACCTTTTGCTCTTGGAGATCCAATCTAGTACATGATGAAGTCCCTTTTTAGAGGTCAAAACCACCATGTTCTTCCTATAGACTAACCATAGAGGCCTTAGGTCCTCTCTTCGAAAACCTTTTCTTACTCAATCTTTTGAAATCAAGGTTTTATTTTAAAAAGACATGCATGAACAATTTTAATATGAGTGGCACTCCCCATTTTATATGACATGTTATCAATATACATGGCAACTCATGTTGTAATGCAGACAAGCAAAGCAATCAAGCAAAGCTACAAGAAAAATAATAATAAATAACCATAATATTACGGTTCCACTCTAGAGAATAGAAAATAAAGATTACAAGAGAATAATCGAAACTTATTATTGATTCTTCATCCTTGAATCCTCATATCGTATCCTTCTTCATGTAACTTTCATCTTCAAGTCTTCAATCCCGCATGGATCGAATACTCCATATTTCTACTCATATCCAAATTTTAATGTTTCTTAGAATTGTCCAAAAAATAAAATTAGAACTGCATAGAAAACTGTACCTTTTTTGGAAAAATTTCTAACTCTTCGTCTGCAAACCTATCTATGTGATCGACCTACCGGTCATGATCCACCAGCCTTCCGGTCATGACAGATTGCCATGCCAAACCTGGAGCATGGTTTGCCACCAGAGCCACCTATTTTTTGCCCCGCGGACTGCCTGTTGAACCTAGACGTTCGGCATGCCGACCGAGTAGAGATCGTCGTTTTTCAAAAAATATAATTTTTAATGCAATTATTCAATTTTATTTTCAATAATTCAAAAATAAAAAATTAGACTCAGAAAATACCTAGAAACGCTATCATCCATCTTTTAGATCCATCTTCTAGATTCGCCTTTTTCGAATGATTATTTAATTACAAAATTCTTACAAATTTAAAATTAAAAATAATTCCTAAACAGGGATGATAGTCCGCCATCTAATTACATGAAAAACCTAGATACACATTCTAAACTTTGAGGAACCATAACTGGTATAGATTTATTAATTAATAAATAATTATATAATAATTTAATCAACCATAATTAATTATTATACATTCACAATGTAATCCATGACAACATAAAAATATATAGATACTTAGAGTGCCAACTCTCCATAAAATTAAATTCAAATATAGGAGAGATTAAGATCACATAATTTATATGTATAGCATGATCACAAACTTGTAAATTTATATAAAAACCTAGCTCTGATACCAATTGTTGGAAAAATAATACGTAGTAGAATTTTAAAATTTTTATATTAGAGTATTTTCTAATACACAAGTTTGACATACTATATGTATAAATTAATCAGATCTTACTAACCTTGTATATACTGAAAAGTTACCGCAATCAGTGAAGAGAAGTAATGTTTCAAAAGGACCTCAACTAACTGGCCTTCTTTGTTATTCTCTATCCTTGATTAGAGTGAGTGTGGGCTCATGTCATTCAGCTTTGCCCTAAGTGGTTCTCCTTCCAACTAATTGAGAAATTCCCAAAGCTATAATTTATGATTTATGAATGATAACTCTCTGGGGAGTTTGAGAGTCTCACTGACAGAGTCTTACTCTAGATTTTTCAATTAACCTCTATAATAATGAGACTCACTCCCCTTTATATAGAGGTTGGGCCCAGGAGTCAGTTCTTATCAGATAAGGTCTCAAAAATTCAAATCAAAATCAAATAAAAATCATTATCTGATAAAACATCCATGAAAACATGTGATCATTTTATCGCTCAGTTAGTAAGCCAAACTGGCAGATCGGCCAACCAAACCTTTTCAATCGATAGGCCAAACTTAAAGATTAGCCTATTGAACCTCCAATAAAAGATCCCTGCGAATTTTATTGATAGAGCCTCAGTTTTAATTCAAATAACCCATCTGATTAAAACAGTCATATCTAGATAATCTCTAGGAAAATAAATATTCCTGATAATTCAACAAGTTTATTTTGAATTAATTCAAAATTAATCCAGCCGATAAACAGACTTAAATTATTTGATTCTGATAATTCAACAAGTTTGTCTTAAATTATTTTTATCATAAAATTAATTCAACCAATAAACAAACATAAATTATCTGATTTTACCAAATTTCAACCAATCTAATAACTCTGACATAAGTCGTCAATTATTGGAAAAGTATGCTGCATCGTTACAGGATTTTTATGAGCTAGCAAAGGGGACCAAATGGACCTATATAATTCAAGCTCTAGATAATTATGAAACATAATATCGTAGATATACATTTCATAATTATGAACTCTAACATTACTCTACTAAAAGCTTAGAACTACACTCTTGAATTATATAAAATTACGAAGCCCGAATAGTTAAGCCTCCGTAACATATCATATTGTATCGTAACCCTATAGGATATCCATGATCAGCTTAAGGATAAATTCTATCTTACCTTCCCGATTATTTTTCTCTTACATTCCATTTTCTCACTATCGAAAAACTTACTATCCAAAGACGGTATACCATTTGGTTATGCCTATGTATCTAGATGGTTGAATACTCTAGTTTTTCAATTACAAGATAACACATATAAGAAGATATCAACTACTCCTAAAGAGGAGCTATATATTCTATATCTATGAATAATAGGTTTATGCTATCAAGAGTTATGCCTCCAATGTGCCAGCATGCATACCATTATTAAAATATAGATGTCGCCTTTTGACACATCAAAAGATACAAGTCAAGACAACAGGCCTACTATGCATCTCAGGATTAAGATACAATACAAATGATTGTCTAAAGTGATCGATTTGTCAAGACAGAATTATTAATCCAAATCAATTCACTTTATGTCCTGAGCTAACATATCATCACCTATGACAATATACCAATGTTTCTATTCATGGAGTCCACCTCCGATGGTCAAGACAAATTTTATCCCATTAAAGATATAGACAATATAACAATCTTTGTAAGAATAAAGTGCCCAACTTTAATCCCTCGGTTGCGGATCTTATGATTTAGACTGTCACCTTAAAAATTGTGTCTTCTGCATAAGTTGTCCATCATATGCCTAATTCTTAAAGGTTTAGACTGATAGTCTCAGATTTTTGTTTGCTTAACCTACATTCAACAAATATGAACATAAAGAGGACAAGATTTGGTATATAAATAATAAATTCTTTATTGATAAAAATGCCACAAAAAACATATTACATTTTTACTCCTTAGGGCATAAACGTTTAACAATATCCGCATTTGTTTTGTTTCTGAGTTGATTTGTAATTTCGAAGGAGAAATTTCTTTTACGGGGGAGAGCTATAATGCCCCAAAATTAATTAAGTACTAATAGTGTATAAAATAATGAATTAATGAGCCATGATGTATTTGGAAGCTTAATTTAACTATTTTGTAATATTTCTAAATTGATGTTATTTCCAATCATTTTCAATTATTTTTGACCATTCTTAATTATTTTTATTTGTCATTTTAAATTTTGAAGCAAAATAATTTGTCAAATACCAAATACGCCCCTTTTTGTAAAACCATGGATGGCACACGGTTTTTACACATTGAAACCACCCTCTGTTTCTTTTATTTAATCTCTCCCTCTCCCTTTCTTTCCTCACTCTTGTTCTCTCTTCTAGCTCCCTTTCTCTCTCTCTCTCTGTCTCACTCGTTGCCACTCTATCTCTTCCTCTCTCTTAAATTTTGATACAAAAACTTTAAGCTTGAGTCTTCCTCTTGCTTGATTAAAGCTAAGGAATGAGGATTCAAGCTCCAAATCATCCTCAAAAACATCTAATTCGAGGTTAGTTTTTAAAATTTCAAACTATTTTCCAATTTTTCTATTTCCTTTGTATTTTGAAACCTGAGCTTCTTTGAGCTTAGAAAACCTTAACTCTAAGTTAGTAGGACTCAAATTATCTAGAATCTAGGCTTGGTTTAATGAAAAAAGGATTTAAACCAAGTTTTTCTATTTTTCTCCATTTTTCTCATTTTTGGATTTCTTTGAAATTTTTCATGCAAATCTTATTTAAATTAGTTCAAAAGTATTTTAGTATGTTTTTCTATCATTTATACATGTTTTGTATGCTTGGGAATTGAGAAAACAGGTTGAAAATAAGGATTTGGGCTTGGAGAGGCCGAGACCCAAGTCTAGAAATTTCTCGGCAGGCTAAATTCATAAGTTCAGTAGGCCGGATTCATATCATCGGTAGGCCAAACTCATAGTAGGTTTGGCAGGCCAAACCTAGGTGGTCGGCAGGCCAAAATGTGCAGTTTAACAGGCCAGACTAGAGAAATCGACAGGTCAACCAAGCTTATAAAAATTTGTTGTTTTTCACCCATTTTCACTATTTTAAACATATATTGAGATTTTAACTTTATAGTTTGATTTTACATATATAAATAGCACACTAGGATACCATGAGATAGGTTATTTGTGGTTCTATGGAATTAATGTATAACGAAGTAGGACTGCGATGCTGAGTTACAGTGCCAGATATTGAGGTAGGACTTCTACCTCTTTCTTTGGTAGCCAGGTTTTAAATGATTTTTAGCCTCAAAATGATTTCTTTCAAAATAATTTCAATGAATGATTGAAAAAAAAAAGATTGTTATCAGTTGTTTTCATAAACAATAGAATGAGGTGATTTTTATAATAAACTGCATAATGAATGTAATAAATATACTTGGTAAAATGAGATTTTAATAATTATAGAACTACAAAGATGGGCATGATGCCATACTCAAAGATCGGGTCGTGTAGAGTACGATCTTAGGGGTAGGTCTCGAAACCCAACTGGGTCATTACGGTAGTGATACTTGTGGTTTGCCTAAGAAAAGATAATAATATCCTTTCTGGTCAAACAATAAACGGTTTTTAGTAAGATTGATTTTATTGAATTTATTTATCCATTCATTTGTTTAATTCTATTTTCTCAATATTTTCTTGAATGATGACTTTTATATTCAAATTAAATGTTTTTATAACCTAGTCCTACTAAGCCTTTCGCTTACTTGTTATTTGTTTTCTAACCTTCCCCCTAGGTGGAATATAGCTTAGGACCGATTGGGAGGCTACCGATCAGACTTGAGAGCAGTAGAAGACTTGAGTAGGTTATTTGTATTAATTAATCAAGGCATGTGTCATTTTAATTTCCTTTTTCACATTGGGCTGTAGTTGTTGATTTAATTATTGTTGATATTATATGTGTGCACAAGTTATGGGCCCAGTGGGACCCGACACATATTTTCTTCCCTTTATTTTATTTTATTTTACTTTATTTTATTCCCGCTTGTTTGTTTTATTATTTTATATAATCGTTAAAAAAGTTTTAGATTTATCACATTTTAGTAAATAATTTATTCCTTAAATCAATAGATTTTAATTTAAAGTTGACTTAATTAACCTAAATAATCCACCAAGTCATCTCTTGGGTTTTGAGGCATGACCCCCACTAAAATAAAATCCTAGATTCGTCACTCTTGATAGGATTAACTTATATTTGAACTAATGGGTAGTCCAGTCAAATGTTTCGATTGAAATATAAAACCAACGTTTAAATTGCTTTTCCAAATAGCCTACTGGTTTTTCAAAGACTACGAGGAGAGAATCCCGTAACCCATAATCACTAATTCTATCCATCGAAAGTTTCAACTTTATGGCTTCTGGCAAAGTTCTTTAAACAGCCAACTTCTAAGCCTCGTCTTTATTGGAAAAAAACTGTACCTTAAAAGGCTAACTAAACCATGCTGTTTCATGGTCTAAACAACTTCTCTAACCCAAAGTTACCATTTCCATCATTAAAGGCTTTTCTGTATATTCTTTCTCTAGGATATTAAACTACCACATCTAATGTGCTATTAAATACTATGATTTCATCCAATCATATTTCTCAAGATAGTATACATGTATACACCATTAAGAACTTAGGAAAATCCTCGAAAAAACTGGCTACATACTTTCCCACACCATCAACTCACTTAAAGATCTCCTTTTGTTTGTGACTTCATTGAGACAAAGCCAAAATCGCAACTAGTGCCTTTAGTGTCACATAGGTTGGGCCTTACCCAACCAAACCATCATCTACGTATTAAGTTAGAGATTTTACACTTACAAAATTCAGTTGTAGTTTCCTATACATAAATGAGGTGCCGAAAAAGATGAGGTTAGAGGGAAAAAAAAAACAAATAGGTAAGTGGTGTGCGATTTTTTCTTGTAAACTTCTTCTTCAATGTAGTGAATTTTTTTTGCAACAACTCAAAGTGGATGCTTTTACATTGAAGGTAACCCACATAAATTTTATGTGTTTGATTTTGCTTTTTTTTTTTCCCTCGTGTTTTTTGCACTTCATAGAATTAGGGTTGCTAATTCGTAACAATATGCTTGCCAAAACAACCACTTCACTTATTCTTGTTGTTGGAATCACTTTTGCAGACTCGTTGACCTATGTTACCTAACTTACAGCCGCTCAACACATAACAAAGAGATTACTTGGACTAAGCATAAAATGCTAAGAAAGACACACCCTCCATGTCAAGTTACTCAACAAAAAGAGCCCAAACAACTCTTAATTAT
>CAMOHE010050973.1:0-17737 GCA_946598075.1 Artocarpus hirsutus
ACACTTCAAAACGTGCATTGCAAGGCAGAGACCAAACATAGCCAAAAATTTCAAACAGTGAATTACATGCAACAATAATTTCCATACCATCATAATAAATTTATTTAAACCTAAAACTTCATATGACATCATTTTAAACATATACATACAGTAGCATAAAATTTCTTATCTCCAAATAAAATTATATAATCTCACAAAAATATTATATAATCAAGAATCTCACCACTTAACATTTTCAGCAATCACATAACCTAGGTTTAATACAAATTCTATAACACATGGAATATTTACCATATTATCACCAAAATTTCCAGTCAATAATATAATATATATAATAGCATGTACATAAATTTTCGTGCAATAAAACATTCATTTGCAATAAAAACAATAACCATACATATGTGCACAAAAACTGATCAGTAACAATTCACAGTGAGTGGTGGTGAATAGAAAATTCATAACTTAATATAGGAAATTCGAATTAACGTGAAATTTGGAGGAGAATCACATAACACATGTATATTTATCATACTAAAAATTTAGAGTATAATAAAATTCATAGAGGAAGAATTGGCAGTCGGTTTGAAGAGGAAAAATTTTCAGAAATACTTAAAAAAAATAAACTCATACCTTAGAACGACTCCTTCTTAAAACTCCTTGAATTAACTCCAGAGAAATTTTTAATATTTAACAAATAATAACAGGAAAATTTTTCAGAGGAAGAGGAAGAAAGAAATGTGATGAAGAGAGAGAGAGTGAGAGAGAAAAATCGAGAGAAAGAGAGAGTGTGAGAGAGAGAGAGTTTGTGATAGGGAGAGAGAAAAAATAAGGTACAAATCAGAATTTTCTGATTAATAACTGTCCAGGTGCGTGGAGAGTGGAAAGCAATAAGGGAGGTCATCAATTTTTATAACGGTTACCATATTTTGAAATCGTAAAACGGGAAAACTTATCCATTAAATTCAATAAATTCAAAAGTCAATTGTTTTATTACCAAATTAACATAAATCATCCCATAAATATGTTATTTAATCAGAATAAAACGTTCATAATTAAATTTCATCTTATCACAATTTTGTAAAAATTTCTGCTGACTACTTGTCAGCTGTCATTGGCCTGCCGATCTCAGAAGTCCGGCCTACCGATGATATACCATCGACTTGCCATTCAGAGAACATCATTTCGGCCTGTCGAACTTAATAGTCCGGCCTGCCGAACTGCCTTAACACTCAAAATCATACATAACACATATAATTGCCCATAAAAATATAATTAACACATAACATTAATGACATGAACAATTGAGCACATCAATTCCACGCGAGCGTCACCTATCATAACACTTAAAATAAAATGGTTAGCACCATTTATCATATATCACATCACTTATCATGAGTATAACACTTATCAAGAGTATATCACTTAATATCGTCATAAACATATCATAACATTTAACGTCGTTATTAATAATAACATTATCTGTTACATCAAATTAGGCGGGCGTTACAGCAGGTGAGAATATACTTATCTCAATAAACTTACTTAACCTTACTTTTGTAAGTGACGATGCCGCAGTCTCAATGTGCTCACTTCACATTGTGTTTATGTCATACATTCATAAAATGATAATTAACAGTTATTTTCAATGAATTAATCACCACAACATAACATCCATTTCATATAACATCATATTTACATTCATTTCTTAAAACATAAATTTATAACATATTTCATTGACTTTAAAACATTCAAATAAAACTATCAACACAATTATATTTCTGCCTACATAAATTCATAACTTAATAACTTCACTTTCATACACAATTTGAGCACCAAATTTTGCAAGAACAAAGTTAACATATAAACACATTACCATGATTTTTCTTTTGTCATAAAAATTCCATTTAGTATTTAAAACAAGTCATACATCTTACATACCAAAAGCTGCCAGCAACAATAACACAGTGAACAATCCTTATCTCAGGTCCATTTATTACATTTTCATAAGATAGAAAAATCTACAAAAATTAAGAGATATAATAGACACATAGAAATATAACATATCCAAAAATCATCTTTAAATAAATTTTATACAGCTCAAACCGTGCATTAGATGGCAGAGACAAAAATAGCCATAAACAATTTGAACAATGAATTATATGCAATAATTATTCCCAAACAATTAAAATAATTTTATTTAGACCTCAAAATTCATATGACATCATATTAAGATATAATACAGTGCCTCCAAAATTTCTCATTACCATATAAAATCATATAGTCATACAAAAATATTACACAATAAAAGTTCAACAAATTTACTGTTTAAACAGTCTAAATACCTAGTATCCATAAAAATTCCATAATACATAAAATAATAATCAAATCATCACCAAATTTTCCAGTCTAATACTTAACATTTATATAAACATATTCACCAAATTTCATGCAAAATAACCTTAATTTGCATTATGAACAAAAATGACATTTTTATGCAACATAAACAATCAACAACACATTCCTATGAGGTGCAGAGCATGAACAATTAATATCTCAGCCTACATAACATGAAATGGCACGAAATTTAGAGCAACATCACATAACATATTCATGAAAATCATATTAAAATTTCAGAGCAAACATAAATTTGTAGTAAAAAATATAAAGGTCGGAACATAGAGACACTTCAACATTACTGTTTAGCATAAATCAACAGTGAGTGATAGAGAGAAGAAAATTCATAACTTTTCATAGAAAAATCCAATTGAGGTGAAATTTTGAGAATTTATACATAACAATACATGAACAATATATTAAAAATTTAGAGCAAAACAAAATTCCTATACGAAGATATAGCATCCGAATTAAAGAGAAGAAATACCGAAAAGAATGAGCCCTTACCTTAGAACAATTTCTTCTCAAAACTCCTTGAATTAATGTCAAAGAAATTACAATATTTCTAACAAATAATAGCAGGGGAAATTTGAGAGGTAGAAGAAGAAAGGTGAATAAGATGAAGAGAGAAAGAATGAGAGAAAAATGGAGAACGTAAGAGAGAATACGTGAAAGGGAGAGAGAGAGAGAAAAAGAGCATTATAAAAAAAATAAATTTGTTTACGTTAAAAAGAAACTCCCACTCTTTACATTAATTAGAATTTTTTGATTAAATTCAAGGCACAATTCGTGGGGAAGTGGAGAGGATTGAGGGAGAGTTTTTACGTGAAAACAAAAATGATGGAGGAGATCAACTATTTCTTATTAAATCAGAATTCTTTTTACGTGAAATGGAGTGATTTGTGGGGGAATTAAGTTCTGAAATTGATAGCAAATTTTCCCCAAATGGGCATGCATAATCTTGAAAAAATTGAGGAGAGTTTGGGAAGAGTCAACCAATCTTCAAACTTACCATATTTCTAGTCTTAAAAAAAAATCAAAAATTCCATTACCATAATTAAAAAAAATCAATCCAATAATCATTATCTCATCACATATTTATCTCAATCACAAAATTTGGAGAGATTTTTGCTGACTGCTCGTCAGTTTTTATCTGCCTGCTGATCTCTCACTTCGACCTACCGATCTTGTGAAGTCTGGCCTACCAATGATATACCATCGGCTTGCCGTTCCGAGAGGATCATTTCGGCCTGCCAAACTAAATGGTCCGGCTTGCCGATCTGCCCTAACATACCAAAAATCATCCAAAACATTAAATTATCATAAAATTATGATTAAACATATAACATTAATAACATGAACACTTGAGCACATCAATTCCCGTGAGCGTCACCTGTCATAGCACTTAAAATAAAATGGTTAGCACCATTATATTATATATCATACACATAACATAAATATAACACTTAACGTTGTTATTAACGTAACATAATCTATTACATGAAAATTTGGTGGGTGTTACAGTATGCCTCATTAAAAACCTTACCAAGAAAAAAACCCAATGGGAAAAAATCTTAATGAAGGAAAAAAGAGTACATAATTCTTGTATGTTTTGCATTTAGGATTGCCTCATTAAAAACCTTGCCAGGAAAACCCAATGGGACAAAAACCTAGGCTAAGGGAAAAAGAGTACAATATGCAGTGTCTCTCCCTCATGTCAACATGTCAGTTTCAAAGATCTCTAAGTCGACACATACCAATTTTGTGTACCAACTTCTCAAATGTTGTTGTAAGAAGTGCCTTTGTAAACAAATCTGCCAAGTTGTCACTAGAGTGAATTTGATGTACGTCGATCTCTCCTTTCTTTTGAAGCTCATGCATGAAAAAGAATTTGATGAAATGTGTTTTGTTATGTCTCCTTTAATGTAACCCTCTTTAAGTTGAGCAATACAGGCTATATTATCTTCATACAACACAGTTGGACTTTCTTTATTGAATGAAAGATTACATGTTTCTCCTATATGTTGCACCAGGGATCTTGACCATACACATTCTCGACTTGCCTCGTGAATTGCCAATATCTCAGCATGATCAGAAGATGTGGCAGTTAGGGCTTGTTTTGTCGAACGCCACGATATAGCTATATCACCATATGTAAACAAATAACCTATTTGTGATCGTGCTTTATGTGGATTAGACAAATATCCTGCATCCGCATATCCAATCAATTTTGACTTGGAATCTTGTGCATAATACAGACCCATATCTATTGTTCCACAAAGATAACGAAGTATTTATTTGACACCATTCCAATGTCTTTAAGTTGGTGAAGAACTATATCTTGCTAGTAAGCTAACAGAGAATGATATGTTAAGTCTTGTGCAGTTAGCAAGATACATTAGTGTACCAATAGCACTAAGATATGGTACTTCTCGACCCAGAATTTCTTCATCATTATCTCGAGGATGAAAGGGATCCTTTTTCACATCAAGGGATCATACAACCATGGGAGAACTCATTGGATGGGATTTATCCATATTAAAACGCTTTAATACCTTTTAAATATATGTTGACTGATGAACAAAAATCCCTTTCGATAAATGCTCAATTTGCAAGCCGAGTCAGAATTTTGTTTTTCCTAAGTCCTTTATTTCAAATTCATTTTTCAAATATGTTATCGTATCTGTAAGCTCTTCATGAGTCCCAATGATATTTAGATCGTCAACATAAACTGCAATAATAGCAAATATAGACTTAAACCTTTTAATAAAAACACATGGGCAAATTAGATTGTTAATATATCCTTCTTTCAAAAGATATTCACTGAGACGATTATACCACATACGTCCAAATTGGTTTAATCCATATAAAGATCTTTGTAATTTAATTGAATACATTTCCCAAGGTTTTGAATTGCATGTTTCAGGCATTTTTAGGCCTTTAGGGACTTTCATATAAATGTCACTATCAAGTGACCCATACAGATAGGCCGTTACAACATCCATTAGATGCATGTAAAGTCCTTTTGAAACTGTAATTGCATCCACTACTAGTGAATATGTCTCCTCATAATCAATTCCAGGTCTTTGCGAAAAGCCTTCTGCGACAAGTCGTGCTTTATATATGACAACTTCATTTTTTTCATTACACTTTTGCACAAATACCCACTTGTAGCCTACAGGTTTTACACCTTCAGGTGTTTGGACAACAGGCCCAAAAACTTGACGTTTTTCAAGTGAATTTAATTCTACCTAGATTGCATCTTTCCATTTTGGCCAATCATTTCTGCACTGACATTCTTCAACGGACTTTGGTTCAAGATCCTCATTTTCTTTTGTAATATCAAGAGCTATTGCATATGCAAATATATTGTCGACAACAATTTCCTTTTGGTTCCATCTCTTTCCTAAAGTGACATAGCTTATTGAGATTTATTCATTAACATCTTTTTCAAATACTTGAACCTCTTCTGGGGTTAATTCTTCAACTATGTCAACTGTTTTTGTACTGGGCTCTTCAAGAACATTAATAACATTGGACATGCCAACTTGCTTATTATTTAGCTCCTTTTTCTTTCTTGGATTTTTATCCTTAGAATCGATGGGTCTACCACGCTTCTAGCGTGCCTTAGATTCATTTGCTACCATAGTAATATTTTTTTCGATAAGAAGATCAATTCGAATAGGAGCATTTTCAGCTGGTATATGTGATTTTGTCACTTTCTTGACATCGGTAAATGCATCTAATAACTGATTTGTGACCTTTTGCAAATGGATAATTTTTTGAACTTCTAAGTCACATTGATTTGTACAAGGATCAAAGTGAGATAATGATAATGCATTCCATGAAATTTCTTGTTTTTCCAGCTATTGCTTATCTCCCCCTAATGTTGGGAAAACTGTCTCATCAAATTGACAATCGGCAAATCGTGTCGTAAAGAGGTCACCTGTTAAGGGTTCGAGATATTTGATTTTTGACGGGGATTCAAATCCAACATAAATTCCCAGTCTCCTTTGAGGACCCATCTTAGTGCACTATGGTGAAGCAATTGGAACATATACTGCGCAACCAAAAATTCTTAGATGGGAAATATCAGGCTCTTTACCAAAAACAAGCTGTAATGAGGAGTATTTATGATATGCAGTAGGCCTTATGTGAATAAGTGTTGCAGCATGTAATATGGCATGTCCCCAAGCAAAGCTAGGCAATTTTGTTCTTGTAAGTAAAGGTCTAGCAATTAATTTCAACCTTTTAATAAAAGATTCTGCTAATCCATTTTGAGTGTGCACATGAGCAACAGGATGCTCAATAGTAATCCCAATTGACATGCAGTAATCATTAAAGGCTTGAGATGTAAATTCTCCTGCATTATCTAGACGAATTTTCTTGATTGTATAATCTAGGAATTGTGCTCGTAATCGGATTATTTGAGCAAGGAGTCTCGCAAATGCAACATTGCAAGTAGATAATTAATAAACAAACATGTGACCAATGTGTTGATGAATCTATTAGCACCATAAAATACTGAAATGGTCCACATGATGGAATAATAGGCCCACATATGTCTCCTTGAATTCGTTCTAAAAATGTAGGAAATTCAAGTGTAACTTTCATTGGGGATGGCCTTATAATCAGTTTTCCTTGAAAACAAGCAACACATGAAAAATCTTTAGACAAAAGAATCTTTTGGTTCTTTAAAGGATGTCCATTTGAATTTTATATAATTCTTCGCATCATTATTGAACCCGGATGACCTAAACAGTTGTGCCAAACAATAAAATTCCTTAAATCTTTAGATTCTTCGTTCATAAGCACATAGGATTCAATTGGATTTATAAATGTATAATACAACCCAGAAGAGTATGCTGGTAGCTTTTTCAATATTTGTTTCTTTCCTGAGACATTAGACGTAATATATAGATATTCAACGTCTCTTCCATTTGTTGTCTCAATATGATAACCATTATGACGTGTATCTTTAAAACTTAGTAAATTTCTTTTTGATCTACTAGAATACATAGCATTGTTAATCATAAACTTTGTGCCATCAGGTAAGAATATATTAGCACTACCAAAGCCCTCAATGAGATTTGCAACACCAGATATTGTACTAACATTAGCTTCAGCTAATATAAGATTAGAAAAATATTTTTTATCTTTGAGAATAGTGTGTGTTGTTCCACTATCTGCTAGGCAAAAAGCTTCATCATTAACTTTAATACCGGTGGAATGATTTTTGAAATCCATGTCTCTTTATGAAAAATAAAACAAAGAGATAAGAAATAATATACTAAACACAATATTTTTTTTATAAGAAAACATATAGAGATTACAAAACATAATAAAATCACACCGAAATTACAACCAAACTAAAAAAAAAAAAAAATCAAAACATACTAAAAATTATGGTCACACCAAAAAAAAAAAAACAACGGGATAGACTGGTGCAAGAACATCTTTTCAAGCCATATTGATATTTTCCTCGCTAATTAAATTCTCAAAATTTCCATCATGATTCTTAAAGAAATCTGCAACGTCCTAGTATGTAAAATCTGTGGGATCACGACATTCAATAAAGTTTGTCTCAACAAAGTTTGCCTCTACTCCTTTTTCTTTTTCCTTCAAGGAAGCTTGGAAAATATCCAACAAAATGTTTAGACATGCGATAGGTATGTCTCCAATGCCCCTTCATGCCATATCTATCGCAAGTATCTTCATTGTTCTTAGGGGCTTTATTTTGAAAACCCTTTTCTTCTTGTTTCTCCTCATTCTTGTCCCATTTTTGATAGTGAGATGCAACTTTCTTGAAATTTGAGGAGTTTTGGTTATAATAACCATGACCACGACTACGATCACTGTAACACCCTAAATTTAAACTAGGGGTCTAGTTGAGATTATATGAATTTGTTTTATTTTTATCACTTATGTATTGATTTTTTTTTTTTTACTTATGAAATTGCCATATGTTTATGGGATGATAGAACTTCATGCAAAGGTGTTATATATATATCTTGTATGTTAATTTATAAGTATTAATACGTTTATATATATATATAAAAATATATAAATTTTCTAAATATAAATAAACATTAATTTATATGTTAATTTTAAGTTAATTTACAAGTATTCTATATATATATAAACGTTATATTCTATATATAAATATTTCTATGTATACACTTATCTTTATGTAATATAAGAATTAATATGTTTCTATATAGAAAGTTAATTTGTATAAAAATAAAAGAAAGGAAAGTTATGTTATATATTAATGTAATGTGCATAATATTTTATACTATTGTATAATTGTGGATAATGACTAACGTAATTTATGTATATGTGTGTGTGTTTGTTGCGGTATTATTTTGATTTATTGGCATATTATATTATCTTCTCTTTCCTTATTCCATATGGGGAAATAGTTGACTTTTTATGTGATTGGATAATAATTGTTAATTTATTGGCATATTTTTGGATTCATTTCCCCATTTAAGGAAATGAAATGTTTGACTTTTGATTGATTGAATTTAATTGATAAGGTTTCCTACTTTTGAAAGTTGATATATGATAAGTAGGAGCTAATTTATTGATTCTTCCCCTAATTCCCCTCTAATCCCACATTTAAATTGCCTCCAATTAGTCAAAGATATTATCATTATATTTTGATAGTTGACTTTTTAATGATAATTGAAATTCATGATAGGTTTTCTATTTTGATAATTAAAATTAGGCAAGTGGAGCTAATATTGGAATCTGAAATTATCTTTAATTCTTTTATTCCTTTATTGGATGATTGGTTAACTTATTTAGAATTCTATTTATGGATAGTCAAGACACTATCATTATATTTTCCTCTATTGAATCATTGACTTTCGTATTTGTTTTCTTTTCCCCTCCCACGAGTATGCATTCCATTTTTATAAAGGATTTGTTTCTTATAGAGAAGGCTATGTTTCTTTTTCATATATTACTCTCATTCTTCACATTTTACTCACAAATGCTCTCAACCTCTCAATCTTCATGTTTCTTCTTCTTTTTCCTTCTTTATTTTGCTACTAAGAGTAAGAATGTGAGAGAGAGAGAGAAGACGAGAGAATGAAAGAAATAGAGAAAGAAAGAAAGGAATGAAACAAAGAGATAGAGGAGACGTATGAATGCATGAAGAAAGAATAGAGAAGAGAACCACAAGGGTTTCAATAGATGGCTTCCCTTAGAATACGAAGAGTAATGTTATGTGATGTATGGAAGAAAGGTAGATGATGTATAGAATCTAAGATGATCATGACTAAATGGTTTGTGTAAGTATACCCTCCGTTGCATCACTTGAACAATAGTATGTTTTAAAGCATGTTTTAAAGTCATGTATGTTGTTATGATGAATATGTTTAAAGATGTTTTTGATGATTTTTCATGAGTATGATGTGAACTCTCTCATTGTTATGAACCAACCAATGTTATGTATGTTTTCATGGTCAAATCCTTGAGGAAGCATGTTCTAAGATAGGGACCATCTATGAATGAATGTTAAGGATTCTGACTACTTGAGATTAACATTATGCTATGGGCCCAAAAACCTAAAAGTAATGTATGTTTATGAAAGTATGTTTTTATGTGAAACTATTGTGGTTTACTTACTAAGCATTATGCTTATATAGTTCTCGTGATGCTGGTGAGCTTCCAAGTAAGGATGTAGATGACTGAGCAAGAATGGTCGAAGGTCCCATGACGAGTCTAAGATGCAATATTTATTTCTAAGTATTTATTTGATGTTATTAGAAACTAAGAATTCTTATTGAGGACATTTAGGGGATATTTTAGGTTTTGTATAAGTGTTGTAATCTTAATATTTCCGCTGCTAATGACAAGATAATTTCTACATTAAGATTGAGCTAAGATTTGATTATTTTTTTGGCCCATTTTCACATGCATGAACGAACGATGCGTGGCACTCCTCTCCTTTCTTTCCTCCCGAGGGAGGGGAGGAGGGGTTGCTACAATCACGACCTTGACCGCAACCATGACTGTGACTGCGACTACAACCATATCCACGTCCACCATGCCGACCATGCCCAGGATCTTCAACATATGCCGCATTCGCTTCAGGGAATGGCATTGATCCAGTTGGACAAGATTGATGATTTTTCATTAATAATTTATTATTTTGTTCGACAACGAGAAGACATGATATTAATTTAGAATATTTCTTAAAGCCTCACTCTTGATATTGCTGTTGCAAAAGCACATTAGAGGCATGAAAAGTAGAGTATGTTTTTTTCTAACATGTCTTCATCAGTAGCACTTTCTTCGCATAATTTTGAATTGAGAAGTAATTTTAAACATTGCTGAATTATACTCGCTCATAGTTTTAAAATCTTGCAGTCATAGGTGCATCCAATTATAGCAAGCTTTAGGAAGAATTACAGTCTTTTGGTGGTCATACATTTCCATTAAATTATTCCAAAGGACATATGGATCTTTTATTGTCAAATATTCAGTTTTCAATCCTTCATGGAGAGGATGACGAAGGAATATCATTGCCTTTGCGCGATCCTGTGAGGATGCGTCATTTCCTTCTTTTATTATATTACCATGATTCATAGCATCAAGGTGGATCTCAGCATCAAGAGTCCATGCCAAACAATTATTGCTAGAAATATCAAGAGCAACGAACTCTAGCTTTGTAAGATTCGATATTGTGCGAATTAGTATATGATAAAACAAAGTCAATAAGAATTACAATAATTTATTCTTAATTGATTAACAAAAGGACAAAAAAAATTAACAATATGAGAATACCAAATACCATGCACTTGCATAGAAAATAAAATAAAAAAATATTGCAATAAAATTGTCATTGAAAATCATGTCATTAAAACTAATTGAAAAAAAAAATAGCGTATTAATGATAAAAGAAAACTTACACAATAAACTCATTTTTTTAATTATATAGTTATTGATGATAAAAGAAATAATTTGTTAATGTAATAAAACAGAATTAATAATATAGCAATTAATTATAACAAATATGGATTATACAACTACTATCCTGAAAGCAAATGTAACACATCAAATAGTTAATACTACACACATGTATAACATATCAACAACGTGATGGGTGGTGAAATTGCTAGAATTAATTTTACATGAGAAAAAAATAAATGAAATGATCAAAAGCCAACAAAAATACCAATCTTAAAGAAGGAGTGTGCAATTGATATAAAGCTATATTTAATAATAGATAAAGTAGACATGTCCTTAGAATTATATGGGAGAATGGATATACTACAGAAACATCAGTAAAGATATATGCACAATATACCTTTCAAAATAAGAAGTGATTGAACCAAAGAGCAATCAACACTTGTAAAAGCTCATAGAGTAGAGACTTATGCTGATAATATGTTATAAAATAAAGCAAAGTATAATAAAGACTAAAGAGAACAATAGAGAAAGACAAGAGAAAATTGGAGACAAAACAAATTTTTATACTTTCACTTGTGAAGAATAAATCTATACAAGCTTAGTACAACTTCTATTTATAGGCCAAATCATCATACTAGAGGTAATGGTGATAGACGTAAGTTACATATGTTTCATATACAATTAAGAGAGACATAATGCACAATATTAAGAGAGATTTAATAGGGTGATAATGTGGTCTAAATGTGAATTATAAATTTACAATAAAATGTTTGCTTGTAACTCATAGAATACCAAAAGGTAGCATCCACACATACTTGATTTACAACAGTCAGGACAAATATTGATAATTATTGTGGGGGAGTCTATTGAACTTACCCATACCACACCTATTTTTGATAAATTTTATTATTACAAAATTATCCATAAACAAATTACTTTTAAAGATAAAAAAGGTTCTAAAAGGTACTTTTTTTTTTATAGTTTTTTCACATCTCATCACCTTAGTAGTTGGAAGAAAAAATTGTAGTCTACCCTGTCGAATATAATATATATTCAACACTCTATCCTTTTTTTTGTGGTCGTGCCACATGCAGTCCTCTTTTTAATATTTGTTTCTACTTTCACATGTCCATGAATTGGTTACTTTTAAATTGTTGTTCATTTTTTTTAAAATCAATTTTTGCATTTAATTCTGGAATTTATATAACATATATATGGTTTGATTTTGTCGGATTCGGGAGTCTCATGCAGGGACAAATTAATTAGTTCCACATTAAAAACAGTATAAAACTGACGAGGATTTGTCTTTACTCAGCAAAAAGAAAAAAGGAAATGACAAGGATCTGTGCGATAGAGATTATAAAGTGTTGTCAAACATCTTTATTAATTTGTCACGCGGGAATAAATTATTTCGATTATTGAAAAAAAATTCTACAGGTGACGAGGATTTGTCTTATATGAGTGTAATTGCCACATTATAACACCAACTTAACATAGGAAACAATTGTAACAAGAGGACCACACCAAGTCATGCCTCGTAAAAAACCTATCTAGGCAAAACCTATATGAAATAAGAGTAAATGAACCTCGTAATCTGCCTTGGGAGCTCTTCCACAAAAGAAAATAATAATAATAATAAATGACAGAGCAAACATGTGGAGCTAGAGTGCCTTTGCCCTTTGGTTTATAATGCAATTATATTTACTAGTAGTTTTGACTTTATTTATATTTATTTGTATTAGGTAACTCATCCACAGATCAATTCTGTGAATAACTCTCTCTTCTTTTAGATCTAAGAGACCATGTTGTACCTCGCTAAATTTGATTATTCTCTCTTTTTATTCAGAAAAAGAAATAAATAATACATTAACAATAGTACACACAACTCACTTTGTCCTCCCAATCTAATACCACATAGTTTATGTAGGAAAAACTTACGATTTATTTTGCAGCTAGGTTCCTACATAAAAGGAAGTAAAAGAAACTCGAATGTAAGAAGCTTCCAAATGAATCCATAAAACTTTGCGCTTATTTCCTGCATACATAATACGCAAAACTTGTGTCAATATCAATAGCTCGTTAGTGACTAGGAGAACATGAATTTGAGTTGAATGTACGTATTTTATAATTACCTTGCAATAGTTTGCTTTGTCTAACTTTGTGACCTAAAAAAAAAAGTTGAAAAGGTGAATCTACTTTTTATTTTTTATTTTTTAATTTTCATTTTTTTGTTTTGCTTGATTTATGTATGACAAACCTGCGAAAGTAACCACAAGGCAAAGATTGAGTGCGCAGGCAACATTATGTTGCGCTTGAAAACCTGTAAAAAATACGTAAAAGATTACTTATTTATTAGTTCTCAGTCTCCACATAAATAAGGACAAGTTGGGGGGAAAAATTAAAAAAAAAAAAAACTTCAATGGAGACCTTCTTTAAAATCTCCATGAAATTCTTTTCTTTTTTTGCATAATTTAATCCTCTTTAATTCTAACCTTTGAAGAAGATGAACAAAAATTACCTGAGGCATGTAAATGGAAGCTGCCATAGCACCAACATAATTTACAAGTAAAATTCCCGTGCCAAGGAACGTGACATTTTTAGGTCCGAATCTCGCCGCAAACGTTTGAATGTTATGCCTGTAATGTTTTAATATAGTTTAAAAATTATAAGAAAAGCCGCAACACGCTTCAAGATTAAAAAGTGATGAATGTTGAAAATTTTGAAATTGAGTTTAATATATGAGATAACAAATATAAAACTTACTTTGTATCGCCTTCCATGTCTGGGATATCTTTCATGAGAGAAATAACCACAAAAAATAATGAATTAAAGGTAAGCATGAAAGCAAGTGGCGGGCTGCAGATCAAAAGGAAAGCGGAACATAAAATTTCCATAACAAGTAGAATTAATGGGTGTATGCTTAAGCTGTAATCTCAAAAGAATACTTGCATATATATATATACATAATTCAATACATGTAAGAAAGCATAGTTAAATAGATAATATTTTAGTTTTTCTAGAAAACAATCTTGTGACTCATTGTTAGACTTACCTCAACCGAAATGGCAGTCCAAGAGAAGCTATGGTAGCGTAAAGTACACCGGTATTATTAACGATAGTATTCTGCATGAAAAGTCCTTTTTGTTAAACAAATAATCATTCTTTTCCTTCGGGAAAGATAATTAGTAAACTAATACCAGTAGGTTTTCAGAAAAATTAAGGTATGCTCTGAACAAAACTAGGAAAACACAAGCGTGTGCAGTGACAGATCTATAATTTGGACTTGGGTAGGGGAATTATTAAAGGTATAATTTGCGTAGAAAAATAGGATAAAATCTATTTTTTAATTATAGTAAGATTTTATCAGCAATCTTTAAATAGCATTAAATATGTACAAATAAAATATAAATATAAAATTAAAATAATCTATTAAAATTAAAGAACATAAATTTTCAATATATTTTGTGGATAACTAAAACTTTTAACATAAAAGTATGGAAAAACTATAAAGCTTAAAAGGAAAAAAAAAAAAAAAAAGGCTAGAAACAAATGAGATTGAAGAGAGAAAAAACAATTATGGCACTAATGATTTATATATATTGCGGGAGAACAAGTAGATATAGAAAAGAAAAAAAAAATCAGTAGAAGAGAAAGAAATAAAAGAAAGAGGGATGTTTTAGTGTAGATTAAAAAAGAATTTTAATACACCTAAAAAGATAAGATAGTAAAATACTATAAACTAATTCAAATAAAGAAATCTCACTTCCATCTCAAAAGAACCAAAAAAAAAAGTATAAAATAGCATGTTTTCTCATCTTAATAGAAGTAAATAGTATCTGAAATTCCTTTTTCTCTCCCACCGGCCGCTCCCCACTTCGCATCTTCCAACAAGGCTTACTCCACTAAGCTAAGAAACCGGCGATCTGCAAAACCGCATCGATCGTTTAAAAAAATCGATGCCCACAGATTTGCAAGGACGGTGACAACTGCGTCTCCCCTTGCAAGCTAGACTTTGTGATCCTGGCCTTGCGATCCTAATCTTGTGACGACGATACAAGGATCTCCGAGGTTGTGAAAGACTCGCCACACACCGGCAATCGTACATGAAAAAAAGGAGAGAGGGAGGAGGAGTTTCAACTTGCGACACCTTACGACGTAGTCGTGGTCGCCGTTGGCATCTCGCAACGATGTTGTTGTCACAGCCTTACCGCACCATCATTGTCGATGAGAGGGGTGAGGGAGAAGAGGGATAGGTTTTCAGTTTACTAATTGAGGAATTTTAAGGTTTCTAATCTTTGGGTATTTTAGGTAATTTTAAAGTATAATAAATCTAATTTTATTAAAATATGCTACTTACTATCTTTTTAAAAATATTATGCTATGAATTTTTATTAGTACTCTCCTAGAAGTGTTATTTCTCCTTCTCCCAAGAATCAAAGTGCAAAACTACTTCCTAAAAAAGCCCAAGATTTTAAACAGTTTGCTACACCATTTCACTTGGGGCACATTCTTAAAACTGATTAATTAATATTGCCTTGGCACTAGGATATAACATTATTTTCCCGCCGTGCACATGCCATACATCCGTCATAGTGTGTGTCTGTGTATGCTAGAATAAAGAACTCGACCTTTGTTTCACAAAATATTCGGTGATCGTGGATAAAGAAATTAACGTGATGAAACCTGACATACCATCGATCCCATATTGTATTTATATGCAACTACATTTTCATGTCGTTTTTATATTTTTCGAGGACCATTATATTTCCAAAAAATATATATATAGTCAATAAATTAAAATAAACAAAATTCTAAGGAATGAAACTAATAATAATAATAATAATAATAATACCAAAAGAGTCAAAATCATTGTTGCAATAGAAGATCCCTTGAATCTAAACGGAGGGGCAGAATACATGGTCGCACATAAAAGTCCAGAACAGTAGAGACCAACAGTGATTAAGTCAGCCTTCATCAGCCATAAAATCAAGAGGCCAGCAAGTACAAAAAATATCATCAAGAACCCTGCTTGTTTTTCTGAAATATCCCCTGCTGGTATAGGTAAATAAGGCTTGTTCAACCTGAGAATTAATCGCATAACGAACAAAACAACTCGTAATAGTTAAGAAATTAGTAGAGATGCACGCCACGAATATAAACAACAAATATCAAGGCTAATGTATAAGATGGCTAAAGCCTTTTACTCCAAGCACACAAAAGAAAACTTTTAACCGATGTGGGTACCCAGCAAACACGGCCATCATTAGTTGATATTTTTTGTAATTTTGATTTAGATGTCGTTTAAATTTTACAAATTGCTCTCTAAGATAATCGATAAGATGTATTATTATGTATGTGTGTATGTGCATATATAAAGAAGCTTACCTGTCAATATCCGCATCGAAAATCTGATTAATGCCAAAACTATAAGCATGTGCAAGAATCACAGCAATTAGACCCGGGAATGCCTTGAACAGGAGATACCTTTTAAACAATTGTCTGTTCTCAACCATTACTCTTGCAAACAAACAACTGCCCCCAAAAAAAAGAAAGAGAGATCAGAAACAAAGTTTTTGTATTGCGAATCAGTTTTTTTTCTTCTAATTTTCTGTAAAAGTTTACTTACACGGTTGATGTAATTACATGCACCATTGCGTAGGGCCTTATGAATGTACAGCAAATAGATGCAAAATGCACAACTTTGGCAAACGCCGAGTTGGTACCGACTGATTTAGGTTGAGTTTTGCCAAATACCGGGTCGGAACTAGCAAATTGATTTTTAGCGCAGGCCTAAAACCATTAGTTTAATATGTCAGTTGAACTGAAACTAATTTGACCAACTAATTACAAAATAACGAAATTACAGAAAAATTATAGTATATTTAGCAAATGAATCAATCCTAGAAACCGATGATAACCCTGTGTCTTTGATGTCAGATCCATGTGGATCACCTCCTACTTTTAAATTCTTTGCGGGTCCCATTTTTCATGTACATATATTTATAGCCTTAAATTCATCTAGAGTTAGGCCAGTTTGGTACTAATAACATTTTTTTTGTTAAACATGGCAACATAATGGATGTATATGCTCATATAAAACATAATTTTCATTGATGAAGACTTATTACCAGTGTCGATTACATTTATGGTACATTTACCAAACCATATAGGATTAATGCATTGAAAAGGTAATGAGATTTGAAAGTAAAGTAATAAAAATACAGATTTTTTTTTCAAGTATTTAGTACTTAACATATTTGAAAAGAAAGAAATCACTTCTTACTTTCATTGCTTTCACTGTTTTTTTATGCAAAGTAAACATGGTCTTAATGAGTGTTACAATACTATATCAATTCGAATATTTTACAAAGGTACAAATGATTCTACTACATACATCATATGCATGTACATGCACTAAGTA
>CAMOHE010050974.1:6876-20422 GCA_946598075.1 Artocarpus hirsutus
TCTTAAGTTTTTAAGTTGTTTTTTGATGGGTTTTGCTATGGTTAATAGGAAGGAGGGTTAGGAAGTTTTAAAGCCTATAAGTGAATGATCAAAAGCTAGCACTACTAGAAACTTGAGATTAAACAACCCTTATGTAACGACGTTTTTTCAAAACCTGTCGTGGTAAGGAGAGGTAAAAAGGCAAAAAGTACACCTAAAAATAAAAAAAATTGTCGTGTTAGTGATGCGGAACCTTTCACAATAGTTTTTAATAAAAACTATCAAGATAGCAAGGAGGGTTAGGTAGTTTTAAAGCCTATAAGTGAATGATCAAAAGCTAGCACTACTAGAAACTTGAGATTAAACAACCCTTATGTAACGACGTTTTTTCAAAACCTGTCGTGGTAAGGAGAGGTAAAAAGGCAAAGAGTACACCTAAAAATAAAAAAATTGTCGTGTTAGTGATGCGGAACCTTTCACAATAGTTTTTAATAAAAACTATCAAGATAGGTGTAATTTTACATGATGGTTTTTGCTAAAAACCATCATGTAAGTTTCAACCTTTCACGACAGTTTTTAGCACAAACAATTGTGTAAGATTCAACCTTCCACGACGGTTTTTATAAAAACCATCGTGAAAGGTTATGCATATTAACTCGTGCTTAAATTTGGGCGAGAGACTAAAAATTTCAAAAATACAGAACCTTCTACAACAGTTTTTATAAAACCATTGTGAATGTTCTACATATTGGCGCATGCTTAAATTTGGGCAAGGACCAAAAATTTTGAATATATAGAACCTTTCACGACGGTTTTTATAAAAATCATTGTGAAAGGTGTCAATATGAACCTTCCACGATGGTTTTTATAAAAACGATCGTGAAAGGTGCTGCATAACCTTTCACGACAGTTTTTTTATAAAAGCCGTCATAAAAGGTGCCAATATGAATCTTCCACGATGGTTTTTATAAAAAAAACGTCGTGAAACCGTCGTGAAAGGTTTATTGGCACATGCTTAAATTTGGACGAGGGAGTAAAAATTTTGAATATGGGTAACCTTCCATGACAATTTTTATAAAAAATGATCATGAAAGGTGCAGGGGACAAAAAAATTTGAATATACGAAACCTTCCATGATGGTTTTTATGAAAACTATTGTAAAAGGTGATGCTTAATCTTTCACGATGGTTTTTTTCACGATGATTTTATAAAAACTATCGTGAAAGGGTCCACATATTGGCGCGTGCTTAAACGTGGGTGGGGGACTAAAAATTTCGAATACGCAAAGCCTTCCACGATGGTTTTAATAAAAACCGTCGTGGAAGGTTACCCATGATATTTCACGACGGTTTTTATAAAAGCCATCATGAAAGGTTCTGCATATTTGAAGTATTTTGTCCCTCGCCCAAAGTTAAGCACGCGCCAATGCCATGGGCTTCTCTATTTATTCAAAATTTCTCTAACTCTAACCCTCTCTAACTCTCAAACCCCCTTCTCTCTCCCCCATCTTTCTCTAAATCCTCCCTCTCAATGGCCCAGCCACTAACAAACCCAGCCCCCATGATATTCCATGGACTTTGACATTCTCCTGTCACTCTCTCCACAACCCCACCATCGTTCAATCCAACCCCCAACAAACTCGACTCCGTTCGTTGCTATTCATCCTCGTCCCTTGATATTCCATCGACGCCACTGTCCTTTGAGTTGTCCCTTGACGTTCTATCGACTCCATCGCCGTTAGTAAATTTCAAACCATTAGTTTGAGTTTCAGTGTTATTGTAAGTTTTAAACTTACTATTATTTTGTTAGTTTTGTGATGACCCGCCTATGTGACCGTCACTTAACTTGAACATAATCATAATCTCAACATACTTTAACATAAAGTATTGAAAATTATGGAATAAAAATTTTCCTCAAATGGATTCCATAAAGGAAATAAAAATCCTTTATCAAAACTTAATTCCATAAAGGAAATAATGTCCATTTCCTAAAACTTACTTTCAAAAACCTGACATAATAACATTAATTTCTTAAAAGTGTAACAACGTAATTTTAATTATAATTTTCAAAACTTAATCCTTTGCATACTTCACAACATCAATTTTCTTAAAACATAGTCATAATAATTTTCTCGAAACATTTCCTTTGAACATAAGAATAATTATTTTAAAAACCACTTTCTTTAAAACATTTCTTTATGTAAATAAAACTATTTCAAAAGAATTTTAAATCAAATTATGGAATAAAATTATACCAAATGCTTTTTAAAACTTCCTTAAAACCATCATAATAATTTCTCAAAGTATAACCATCTAAACTTTCATATTAATAAGTGCATAAAACATATTCATAAAGTTCTTTCTTTTAAAACATTTTTCATAAACGCTTTTCATTAAACATTTCTAATATGTTTTTCATAAAACGTCCTTCATAAACTTTTCTTTGAAAACATAAAAAATGTTTTTCATAAACATTAAATGTAAAACAGAAACATATATAAATTCGTAAACTCATAATACGGAAATATTATAAATTGCATAGTGGTCTCTATACCCATCTTCACCATTCGTCTGCTGCTTACTACTGCCCATCAATATCACTGATAGGTTTTCTTACTACAATATGAACATACTTAAATGAGCTTTTGCTCAGCAAGTAGGAAATCAGTCTCGCAAAATATAATTTTTTTAAAAAATCATTTTAATATAAAATAATATGAATGATCATTTTATGCTGTCTTATCGACTTGTTTTATGCTTAATTCTAAACATCCTATAATCATTCATTCCTTACTTTAACTCTTATCTTTATTCCATAACTTTCCTTATCTTATAAACTTTTATGTTCGCACCAACATCTTTAATCATGAGATCATAAACATGATACTTGCCTTGTGGAAGACTTAAGATGCTTCCCTTGTGGAAGACTTAAGACCATCAAACCCCATGGTCATTGTTAGTGATGTGCCTTAGGCTAATTATGTAATGACCATATATTGATTTCATTACATTTGCATTTTATTAATAAAGAGGCATTTTCATTGTTGTTTTTTATTCTAATTCTATGAATAGTTAATTCTACCTAAGGTCATCAAGTATGTGACTTGATAGTAAAATTCTTAGGTGAAAATTGAATTATATTATAAATTATCCTTAGTCGATCATTATTATTAGAATAATAATGAATGAAGACTAATATGAAGTTTGACTGATGATTATGTTTTACTAATCATGTGTATGAGATACTAAGTCAACTCATAGATACATATTTGAGAAATGATGTATTGGATTGACCGGCTACGAGAATACTGCATGGATAATTGTCATAAGTGATTCTCATCACAATAGTATTATCCTGGTCCTCTAACCTGAGATCACCATGGTTTCCTATATGACAAGTTCTATATTTTGACACAATCTAATATTATCTTTAACAGGATGATGGAATAGATTGTTGTTGGATATAGAGTGAATCATGTAAGGTACATGAGTGATTAAGAAGGAATTTGTCCCTCATTTATTATGAGCAAGATATCTATGGGCCCTCGATAAGTTAGACTGAAGAAAAATGATTGGCCATACTGAAATGAATTGATAAGGGTTATCAATATCAGTCTACTTAAGATCGAGAAATAATATGATTGAATAGTATAAGGATGACATAAACCATGCCTTATGTTCAATCAAGGTATCTAGAAACAAAAGGACTTTAATACTTATTGTGGATTAGGTTATGTCGGATTTATTCACATTCGCATAACTTGAGTAATCATAATGTCTTGCTAGAGGCCGCTTATGATTTATGGGCCAAAAACAGAATTTCAAGCCCACTACGAACGTTATGTGAACCTACAGGGTCGCACACTTAGAACACACCAAGAACGAATTTTGAGTTAACTGTGTCTAGGTTTGATGAACCTGATAATGTCTAGATTCGATGTACTAGATTTGTCTAGGTTCATTGAATCTGACATTATCTAGATTATTTGAATCATAGTCGAATTACTAACATTATCTAGATTTTCTGAATCATATTCGAATTACAGACACTATCTAGATTCTCTGAATCATATTCGAATTACAGTTTATCATAGTTAAAATCTGACTCTATCTTGAAGTCAATAGATAGATATATATATATATATATGTTTTAAGGTCTTTAGCCGAATTAAGAAGAGAAAAGACACTCTCTCATTCTAAAAGGCAAAAGACATTAAAACCCTAACATTAGAGAGAGTCATTTAACGCAAAAGAGAGGGTGCTAGCACACCAATTTGTTTTTAAGAGAGAGTCTGTTCGTGTGGATACCTATAGAGGGTGTTGCTTTAAGTAACAACGTCTGAATCTGATCCCGAATACTAAAAGCTCGAGTTAGGGTGTCACCGGAGTGAACCCGCTCTCTCCCTTTCAGAATCTTGCCTGTTTTGTCATCCTGGTAAGATTCTGTAACTTTTTGTCAATCTAATCAAATTGCATAGCTCCTACGAGGGTTTTGTGGGAATTAATTTTTAATTTTCTGCTGTGTATTTGAATCACAAAATCCAACAAAACCCAACAGTCATAACTTTAACTTTACTTGAGTACCTCACGATAAGGAGGCTAGTACAAACATTTCTTATCACTTTCACTTGCCTTATTGTGTACATACAATATGACTTATCACTACATAACATCACAATTACATAAATCATAAATCGTAAATCATAAACATACTTAACTTGAGAGTGACTAAACAATATAATTCAAATAGTACATTTATCACACATTGATCATAACATCCTCACATAGCATGTCATGGCATAACATACCATAATAAATCATAACATAAAATAGTGTAACAAATCATTGATCATGCATTTTCATAAATCTTTATGAAAACATTTAAAACATTTTATTTTAAAATGATTCAAAATGTAGACAAGAGTCCTACTTACCTAGACTCTGAGTTAAACGCGTCTAGTCAAGTCTCGCTATATCTACAGTCTACAAAGCATCCTTTATAGTGCTCCTCGAGTGACCATGAATGGCTTGGAATGTTTCCTGGAGATTATACGTTGCTGGACATGTCATTTTGAACTCTATTACTACAGTTTAAGTCACCTTGATTCACGTGCAGTCAGTACCAGATGATTTTCAATAGAGTGGAACTAGCTCAAACGGAGGCCACCATCACATTCAAAGCATTGAAACGAGTTAGGAGGCAGTCTCGGATCATCGATCGGAGGTCCGGATCACAAAATCTCAAAGTCACCGTTGACTGTCGTTGACCAACCGTTGACCGACTTTGATTGGCATTGACCGGCATCAATCGGCTCTGTTGGCAACTAGGCTCAGGCTTACCCCCCTAATTTGGCCCTTTTGAGTCCAATGGTGGTATCAATTTCACTTAATTCCACCTCTAACATAGCAGGTCGGGCTCCACATTCTTGGCCAAAAATGGCGGCTTGGGCGGCAGTGCTCTAGTTGTTGTAGCCTGAAATTGGTTGAGGGGTTTTGCTACCCATCCTCCTCTAAGTGTTTCCCCCATGGTTAGGCTCCTCAACATCTCATGGAACGATGGTTCTGAGATAACCACGGTGGCGCACGTCGATGGTAGATGAGCAGAGTGATCTGGAGACTATTGAGGTGCAATCATGGTGGATTTTGTTCCTCTCATCATGATGGTCGTGTAGGAACAAGAATCACGTCGATCGGATGATGAACGGCAAAGATATCTCATCTAAAAGTTTTGGGTTTCATTGCAACTTTGGGCGGCCCATGTGGCTTCCTCCGGCAGCGTTGTGGGCAGCACAGCACACCGTTAGACTCAGCTCGTCGAGAGCTTTCCATTGGTGCAGGAGGTGTCAAGAACAAATGCCGAAATCTTGACCAAGATTTGAAGAGAGAGAAAGTAGAGTAGAAAGAATGTAGAGAGAGAGAATTCTAATTTTTTATTTTCTTTTTTTTTACACTTTTATAAACAATTTTGTGGTCTTCACAGTCTAATTCTATGTCATGTTGGTTTGATCAAATCATGATCTGTAACCATAACTATACACTTAACTATACTCTCACTAAACTGATATCATGCAGGAATTTTCACATAATCATAGTAAGTTGAGAAATTCTACTTTTATCACATCATCTCAATTTAAATCTTTTAAATTGAAATTCTTATAATTGCAACTACTGTGGCTTGTACATGAAATTAATAAATCATAAACTTTTAGTTTAGCACATTAAAAATAACTATTTTAATGCACTATCATAACATTTTAAGTACTTAACCAAGTAATTTTGAAAAAATCCCTCATTAATCACGTTTATTGATTTTTGAATTTTTCCTGGTCATTACAATCTACCCACCTTATAAAATTTTTGTCCTCCAAAATTGAGATAAACCTGGGGTATCTTACAGCTTTATAACTTAATCATATGGGGTTCCCTTTCTTTTTAGCAACTTTGCCCCAAACAACTTGATATGGAAATATGACCTTCTTTTCCTAAAGTCATCTTTCTCCTATTCTAAGACTTATACTAATCCTATCTCATATCTTAGGTTGCGCATATGCATTTAGATCATGATCTGCTACATAGGAAATTGCCAGAAAGTTCATCTTTTTATTACTCAATCTACAGGCCTTTATCATCTAGTCATTCCAGACTAATGATGATGACTACCTAAACATGTTTATTTACTTGTCTAAAAACTTCTAAAGGTTCATAATACTTAAGCTTAACCTTTCATATCTCTCTTGAACATGTCTCGCCTCTCCTTGGGGTGTAGGAAAATGAAAAATTTGCTCCGGTCTTTTTTTATATTCGTAGAGTCTCTTTCTCTTGGCTTTGCTCTTGTAACATCTCTGTTGGTCATGAGAAATTTTCTAAATTCTACTTGACTATCTAAGTCGTTCTCACGATTTCTAGTCGAAACTAGTGTGTCTTATAGTAATTTCTTCTGGTTTGTCACAGACAAATGGGACTTATGTCCTTAATGGGTTTCATATCCACGTTATTGTGCATGCTCATCATGCATTATGTGGCATTTATTTGCTATATCTTGTTTATAATCTAGATAACAAACATCAATCATGGCATTCAAATCCATATCATACATACACATAACATTCATAAACATATCATAAACCTTTGTTGAGATCAAGACTTTACTCGCCTCCAACAGGTCGCATAACATAAAGTTCTTCCTATCGAAAACTTCTATTATCCATGTATAAAGCTTACTTCTTATACTATACGTATACTTGCTTAATCGTATGGCATATCACACCACTAACCCCATAGTGGTACTATGCCTATATGTCCTTTTACGTCGTTTCTAAATCGGATATTGATATCCTTGTTAATAGTTCAAACTAGAAAGTTCTCTCTAAGTGCTCGTTTGTACTTTGGTGAAATGTCTTGACATCGCCTTTGGGGGTGATTCTTTGAAGAAGATTTCATTCTCATGTCCCTTGTATATGCTAACTATGACTTCCTTTGTTCTCATGGCAGATTGAAGGGTGTTATCCATCCGCCTATAAGATCAGCTTTTAGTGAGGATTCGCTTGTATGTTGCATAAGGGGCAGCTTCAGCCATAGGTTAGCAATTAAGCTGAAAAAGAACTGTGAGCTTCTTTTCTTTTCTAAGGCATAGCTACCCAGATCGTAGCTCTCTAGATCCTCTGTCTATTGGTCAATCAACCTTTTTTGTAGTTATAGGTCCAAACATTCTCACCTAAATTCGTAATCTGAATGTCGATTATCTTGAAGCATTGGTTCAAGCATCCACATGATTCTACATGTTGTTTAGCCATCTTAGGAAGTCAGCACCAATTACAGCTTCCCATGATTCGACGTGTTATGGTAGCTAGGCTTAGCGTTGGTCCTTAAGAGGGCATAAAATCATGCTTGCATGTCGATAACTTGATTGTCGTTGTACTAAAAATCAGCACATATCATGTAATTAACATAACTTACTTGGACTATGGTGAAGCAGACACGCAACGATGTGGAGTAGGATGGCAAGATACCTGCTCTGATACCACCTGTGACGACCCGCCTACGTGGCCGTCACTTAACTTGAACATAATCATAATCTCAACATACTTTAACATAAAGTATTAAAAATTACGAAATAAAAATTTTCCTCAAATGGATTCTTAACATGTAACTTTTAAAAGAATAAAAATCCTTTATCAAAGCTTAATTCTATAAAGGAAATAATGACCATTTCCTAAAACTTACTTTCGAAAACCTGACATAATAACATTAATTTCTTAAAAGTGGTAACAACATAATTGTAATCATAATTTTCAAAACTTAATCCTTTGCATTCTTCACAACATCAATTTTCTTAAAACATAATCATAATAATTTTCTTGAAACATTTCCTTTGAACATAAGAATAATTATTTTAAAAACTACTGTCTTTAAAACATTTCTTTTTGTAAATAAAACTATTTCAAAAGAATTTTAAATCAAATTATGGAATAAAATCATGCCAAATGCTTTTTAAAACTTCCTTAAAACTATCATAATAATTTCTCAAAGCATACCATCTAAACTTTCATATTAAAAAGTTCATAAAACATATTCATAAAGTTCTTTCTTTTAAAACATTTTTCATAAACATTTTTTGTTAAACATTTCTAATACGTTTTTCATAAAACGTCCTTCATAAACCTTTCCTTGAAAACATAAAAAATGTTTTTCATAAACATTTAATGTAAAACAGAAACATATATAAATTCGTAAACTCATAATGCGGAAATATTATAAATTACATAGCAATATCCATACCCATCTCCACTATTCGTCCGCTGCTCACCACTGCCCATCAATGTCACTGACAAGTTTTCTTACCTATAGCATGAACATACTTAAATGAGCTTTGGCTTAGCAAGTAGGAAATCATTCTCGCAAAATATAATTTTTTTAAAAAATCATTTTAATAAAAATAATATGCATGAACATTTTATGCTGTCTTATCGACTTGTTTTATGCTTAATTATGAACATCCTAAAATCATTCATTCCTTACTTTAACTCTTATCTTTGTTCCATAACTTTCTTTATCTTACAAACTTTTGTATTCGCACCAGCATCTTTAATCATGAGATCATAAACATGATGCTTCCCTTGTGGAAGACTTAAAATGCTTTCCTTGCGGAAGACTAGAGACCATCGAACCCCGTGGTCATAACTTTAACTTTACTTGAGTACCTCACGACAAAGAAACTGGTATAAACGTTTCTTATCACTTTCACTTGCCTTATTGTGTGCATACAGCATGACTTATCACTACATAACATCACAATTACATAAATCATAAATCATAAATCGTAAATCATAAACATACTTAACTTGAGAGTGACTAAACAATATAATTCAAATATTGCATTTTTCACACATTGATCATAACATCCTCACATAGCATGTCATGGCATAACAAACATAATAAATCATAACATAACACACATCATAACATAAAATAGTGTAACAAATCACCGATCATGCATTTTCATAGATCTTTATGAAAACATTTAAAACATTTTATTTTAAAACGGTTCATACTGTAGGCGAGAGTTCTACTTACCTGGACTCCTAGCTAAGCGAGTCTAGATGTATCTTGTTGTATCTACAGTCTGCAAAGCATCCTCTACAATGCTCCTTGAGTGACCATGAATGGCTAGGAATGCTTCCTAGAGATCATACATTGCTGGACATGTCATTTTGAACTCCGTTACTACAGTTTAAGTCGCTTCAATCCATATGTAGTTGGTACCAAACGATTTTCAACAGAGTGGAATTAGCTCAAACAGAGGTCATCATCGCATTCAGAGCATCGAAACATGTCGGGATGTAGTCTCATATCATCGATCAGAGGTCCAGATCATAAAATCCTAAAGTTACTATTAACCAGCCTTTGACCGGCATTGACCGGGGTTGATCAGCATCAATCAGGCTCCATTGGCAACTGGGCTCAAGCCTACACCCCTTATTCGACCCTTCTGAATCCAAGGGCTGTGTCAATTTCATCTAATTCTACCTCTAACATAGCAGGTTAGGCTCCACATTCTTGGCCAAAAATGGAGGCTTGGGCAGCGGTGCTCCGACCGTTGTAGCCTGAAATTGGCTAAGGGGTTTTGCCACCCATCCTCCTCTGAGTGTTGCTCCCATGGTTGGGCTCCTCAACATTACGTGGAATGATGGTTCCGAGATCACCACTGTATCGTGCAATGGTGGTAGATGGGCGGAACAATCCGGTGACTATTGAGGTGCAATCATAGGTGGGTTTTGTTCCTCTCGTCATGGGGGTCACATAGGAACAAGAATCACGTTGATCGGATGTCAGACGGCAAGGATATCTCGTTAGAAAGTTTTAGGTTTCACTACCACCTTGGGCGGCGCATGCGGCTTCCTCCGTCGGCGTTGTGGGCGACACGGTACACCGTTAGACTCAGCTCGTTGAAAGCTTTCCATTAGTGCGGGAGGTGTCGAAACAGAAGCTGAAATCTTGATCGAGATTTGAGGAGAGAGAGAGAAAATATAGAGAGAGAAAATGTAGAGAGAGAAAGTAGAGAGAAAGAGTGTGGAGAGAGAATTTTGATTTTTTTTTTTTGGATTTTCTTTTTTTTATAGTTTTATAAGCAATTTTGTGGTCTACATAGTCTAATTCTATGTCGTGTTGGATTGATCAAATCTTGATCCGTAACCATAACTGTACACTTAACTATACTTTTACTAAACTGATATCATATAGGAATTTTCACATAATTATGGTATGTTAGGAAATTCCACTTTTATCATATAATCTCAGTTTAAATCTTTTAAATTGACATTCTTATAATTGCCACTACTATGGCTCATACATAAAATTAATGAATCATAAACTTTTAGCTTAGCATATTAAAAATAACTATTTTAATATACTATCATAACATTTTAAGTACTTAACCAAGTAATTTTGAAAAAATCCATAATTAATCACGTTTATTAATTTTTGAATTTTTTCCGGTCGTTATAATTTTAGTGTTATTTAGCTTTAGTTTTAGTTTTAATACTAGTTATATTACTTTGTTATTTGTCATTTAGTATGTGTTACTTGTATTTGGTGTTTGAAAGAACTTTGAATAACATTTAGCATTTTGGTGTGAGAATAGGTTACTTTTTATATGTTTATAATGCCTAAGTATTATTGTGATGCCCACTTCATGTCTGATGAAAAGCTTCTATGATTGTGTATTTGTGTTTGTGTTTTAGTTAATTATTCTTATTTTCAACATTTTTGTTAATTCTATTTATTTTTGTTATCGTTTCTTTACCTCACACATGACAACATGGACTTAGACACCAATAATCTATCAACTCCTATGCAAGCATGAAAAGAGTACATGACTTTACAATGTAAATATATATATATATATATGATTTTGTAAAAGTTTATAGTTCAATGTAATTATATGATTATGAAGTTAGGACATTGTATTAATAGTGCAAATATGGGACTATTCATATTGTAGGAAACCAAAAATTCTGGTTTTTTTAACTTTAGACTAATTTTCTCACGACGGTTTTTAGTAAAAACCATCGTGAAACAAGACCCTTACACGATGGTTTTTATGAAAATTGTAGTATAAGGTGTAGCATGTACGACGGTGTTATGAAAACCGTCGTGTAAGCTTAGCATTTCACGACGGTTTGTAGTAAAAACTATTATGGTAGCCTCGTCCCAAGATACTAAAACTCCGCCAAAATAAGGATTCCACGATAGTAAAAAACCATTGTAAAAAATTTTGTACATACCACGCGGACGATTACACGACGATTTTCTAACTTTCGTGACAACATACCATGACGGTTTTAAACGATCATGTAATCTACAGTTTCTACTAGTGTGGGGAATACCTTTGGTAAACTTCCAAACCCTAGCTTACTATAATATGTTGTTTTTATGAGTTAAGTTTATGGTTTGTATTATGTTTGGACTATAGCATGCAAAAAAGACTTTATCGGTTAATGTTTTATATATATGATGATGATGGATGGACACTAGAAACTAGGGTTTTAATACTTAAAATGAGAAAGTTTATCAAACTTTGTCAAAAAGCAAAGTTTTCATAGTTTTCAAAAAAACTAACATTTTGACAAGCTTAAAGGCTGATCTATTTTCTAGACAAAATACAAGATTATCAAAAACAACAAGATAAATTATTTTTGTGAAAAAGCTTTGAAAAATTTCAATTGAATCATAATGAAAAGTTTGTATTTTAAAGATGTAGATTTGAAAATTAGCAAGAAATTGTACTAAAACATTGGAATTTGAGAAAAGTTAAAAGACAAAAGTTGTAAATCTCGCTGAAACTATTAAGCCTGCCAAATGGTTTGTTAAAATTCAGATTATGATTTATGAATTTTATAAGTTTTAATCACAAAATTTCAATATGGGGTTAACAAAAAAAAAAAGATTTTAAGCTGGATACTTTTGAGAGTTTTAATCTTTGTAAAAAAAAAACCTGGCGCAATGGTATAAAATGGTTCTTTTTAGTTCCAGGGCTAAAATCATCAAGATTTTCGTACTTATAGGTAAAGACCATAAAGTTTTATTAAGCTGGATTTTTTGCAAAAAGAAATTTGATGTTTTATTTTCCCGCATGTTGTAAACAAGCAAGAGAATGTAAGTTTTAGACTAAAATAAGTTCAAAATATTTTCTAAGACTCGTCAAGGGTAAAATGATCATTTTTGCACAAATGATTTAAATGGACCCCGAAACGTCTAATTTAGGAAAATGCCATTTAGCAAAAATTTTTCCTAACCTGTTAATGTCAGGATGGCAACAGAAATTAGAAGTTTAGTCACATATGTGACGACCCGTCTTTTCGGGCAATCACTTTGTTTTCTTAAACAGTAATCTTACTTACTTAGTAAGAAAAATGCTGAATTAAATTTTTTTTTCTTTAAACATTCTTTTCTTTCTTTAACCTTCTACCTTTAAGGAAACGGCTAGAACGGAATCGAATACTCCAATTTAACATAACGTTCTTAGACAAAAAATGTTTCGTAATACGTTAAGTAACATAACTGTCATGTGTTATGAGAGATTTAATAATGGATGTTTAAGTAAATGAGAGGTAACCTGGTGGGTTACAAAATTAAGTAAAAAGAAAGGGAAACCGATAGTATCTAAGTTAAGTTAAAAGGAAAGAACAGTTAATGTTTACGTTTTTTTATCAATCGAGTAGATTGATACAAAGAAAGTTAACTAATTAGTCGGGTGTCGTATGATCAGGACATAGAAGCCGACTAATGGAAGGAAAAGGAATGAGACAGGAACGGAATAGAGAACGTTAGAGCTAAATTCGGGTAAGTTCAGACCTCACCTACAGCATGAAGTAAATAGTTTTCAAATGCTTATATATATGTTTGCAAGTGTGTTTGCAATTGTTATGCAAGTTGTTTTTAAAGTATGTTTACATTTATTATGCAAAAAGTTTTAAAGATTCAAAGCAAGATTTGCAATGAATTTGCAACTGTATGTTTAAAGTCTATTTGCATATTGATATGCATAATGTTTTAAAAGTTCAAGTTAT
>CAMOHE010050975.1:0-26060 GCA_946598075.1 Artocarpus hirsutus
TAGAGATAATACAAGGTTTATGGAATGTTAAGTTTTTCTTAAACCCAAAGCATATTATTCTCATTTAAAATTCTAAAACCATTCCAAAATAGGCAGAATGCATTCTATAATCATAATAAATATATTTTACCAAAATCATCATCAAACTATATCTCTAGCCTTTCTTGCAAATAATGAGAAAAACATGCATTAAATATGAAGAAAATACATACTAAAGCCAAGTTTGAATTAAAGAAAACCTACCTCAAAACTTTTTTGAAAAACAACAAAGTTCGGGTTAAAAATTAAGCTTGTATTGACTCCAAAACGGCTTCAAATGTGGCTGAAAATTATAGTTGTCGTGGTTGCAAAGAGAGCTTTATGCCTTGTGTCTTTAGTTGGAAATTGAAGTGAGAAAGGAGAGAATGAGAAACTAGAGAAGAAAGTGGTGATGGTTGAATAAATAAACATCAAAATAATTGAGGAGCGGGAGAGAATTAAATGAGCATTAAAAAAAAATATTATCATGTCTCTCATGAAGACTTTTAGCAAATAATGTTATCATAATTGAGGGGGCAAACGGGGTAAGTTGTAGAAGAAGAGGAAGGAAGCATTAAAAAGGTGGTTGAGAAAACATATCGATGTCTCCTGGTAGTTGAGGTAAATTAATTCTATGTCTCCAAGTAGTTGAGGCTACTTAATTAAGCATTAATGTAGGGGGACAAGGTTGGTAGAAGTGAGTGATAAGTAGATTTAAAATATTTACTACGGAGACTTAGTAAAAATACTAAAGTGACATTTTATTCATATGATTTTACAAAAATCTTACCCGTTAAAATAACGGGTGTTTCATGTATGTTCTCATTTCTGGTTGGTGAACATTGAGCAACAGTCGCTGATAATTGTACCATTAATTTTGTTCTTAATGAAAGTTCAATCCATATTGAAAATGTATCAGTTGCACATAGTACCTGTTTGCTACTGTTCTTCCATGGTTAAGGATAAGGCGTTTAATAACTATGTGTTGTCTTTCTAGTTTTTGGTGTTTTTTTTTTTTTTTTTGGTGTAACAGGTAGTTTGGCCTCTTTAATCATGTAACAGAAAGCATGTTGAAACTGCTTACTGTAAATTTTATTACACTTGGTGATGAGATTGTAAAAGTGTATATTTTATAAAGCTTAATTCATTTATTTATGCTTTTATTTCTCGTTAAATCCTCTAATTAATAGCATTTTTATGTTATTAAGTATTTTTGTGTCTTAGTATGTAAATGTGTTTAAAAATGTATTTTTAGTATTTTTTATGTTTAATGTTATTTCTGGTAATTTTTAAAGTCGTTTCGGTGTGTTAAATATATGTCTTGTTTGTAAATAATGAAAACCATAAAAATAATGTTGTGTGATTTTATTTTAAGTCTTAAAATATTTGTAACTAAGTTTTGAGTCTTTAAATATGTTTTAGTATGTTTCTAGTAATTTTTAAAAATAATATCGAGTCTTAAATAGCATATCCGTTATGGTTTGTTAATTTTAGATGTTTTTATTTATTTTTAATTAATTTTATGTGTTTTAATGTAAAATAAATATTTTTGTAAATATTATGTTTGTAAAATAATTAATTTTAGTGTGTTGTGATTTTTAGATTTAAAATCTAGAGGAAAAACGGAGCAAAACGGTGCAAAAAGGGACAAAATGGGACATCAAATGCATCAGAAATTTAGATTTGAATTTAAGAGGACATGTGGCGAGTTTTTGACCGTTGGATGAGCTGCCCAAATGATCTCAGCCGTTCGAGGAAGGGACGCGTGTCAACATGTCATCAATTGCGTCAGCCGCGCGTCACAATGCTTCCACTTTGCGAATTTCAATTGGCGCGTGCATTACACACACCGACAAAGTCCACGCGCGTCAGAGAGCATCTTGGGCAGTGTCCAATAGCGTGCAGTCGTTCACACTGAAGCCATCCTTCTAGCCGTTCGATGCGAATGCTTTGACAGATCAGACGGTCTCTATTTGTAGGCCACATGCGCCCCACTTGGGCCCAATTTTGACCGTGTTTCATAACCCTTCGATTGCGAAGTGAACGATCTAGATCATGTCATTTTGGTACTTCAGCTGCCAAGAAGTAGAGGATCTCAACTGAATTTTCAGATACTAAAGGAAGGCCCTACACGTGGAAAAAAAGAAGAATACGGATCAATCCGATTATTAGATAATAAAATATAATAAAAATAATAATTAAAAAATAAAAACAGTAAATTTTCAAGGCTATAAATAGCCTTCCATTCTCCCGTCCTTAAGCATTCCTTCAAAGGCCTTCGGGCCGTTTCTTTCTTTTTCTATTATTAAAATATAATAATAATAATATATATAATAAAATAATGCCTAAATTAGTGTAGAGAGTCTGGTGAGGCAGAGAGATGATCTTGCATGCATAATACTCTGGTATGGATTTTAACTCTACATTTGCTTTGTAATGCTTATATTTTTGTGGAATAAATTATATTTTTAAGATTTTAATAATTGTTGTTAGTATTATTACGCTGTCAATTTTTACATAAATTCAGTCATGCTTTCTTTATGTAATTTAATTGTGCTGCATAATTAATATTAATAATAATGAAATAATGCTTAATTTTATGAAATGTTTTTTATTGCAGTATGACTTGTTATATTGTTGATTCTAGATATTTCATAAGACAAAGTGCTGTTGGAATTCATGGAACAATTTATTCCATAAAAATATATTAATTTTGATTTGTTATTATCTTTTCTATCTTAAAATTATGTTAATTATAATTGAGTGACAGCAGTTATAATTTTCATAATTAGTGCACCAAATCATTAGTGAGAGATGATTATTTTGCTAGTCTTTATAGGAAAACCCTTACTACATTATGGCTTGCTATATTGTTGCTCTTGGTTAACCTAAATAATTAGTAAAAAGTGCTTGCAATTAATGAGAGAAGATATAATAAATTAAATAATTTAGATAATTATTAATTGGAGTTAAAATTTTATATTAGTTGCAAAACATACAAGGGATTCTCAAAGCTTTACCGTTTTAATTTTATGCTTTAAATTTTGAATAAAAAAAATCACAAAAATATTTATTTCTTTTAAACTTTGCTTCAAAAAATCGCTCGCATTTTTAACTGTTTATTTTTAACAATTTACCGAGGTACAAATTTTCATCTCCCTGTGGATACGACAACCTTTCTATACTACAAATGTCTACCGTTTAAGAAGAAACATACATTTTTGGGGCATTACCACCAAACAATTTGACGCCGTTGTCGGGGAGGTGCTGTTTCTTTGTCAGATTGCTGAATTAAGCGAGAAACCAGGTAAGTACTCTGTCCTTATCTTGTAAATAGTGTAAATATTGTTATTATTTAATTAAGTAGGCTACTATTCTCGTAAGTTACTATTCATGTCACTATTCACACACCGTTCACTATTCATAAAAATATAAAAAAATATACAAAATCATAAAAATCATAAAAATTTTATTTTCTTTCCTTTTATTTGTAAAATATTTATTTTGTTAGTTTTAGGTTTCTGACTTAGAGATAAAACTTCATAACATTTTAGAATTAAGTTTTTCATAAAATAAATTGTACTTTTGTGAAGAGTATTCTTAAGGAAGTTCTGTTTGGAGGCTGGTACTGGCTCGGATACCTTTCCCATAGCTGGTTAATTTTAGAAACTTTCCTAACACCAGTCATTTCGGGAATGTTGTTCTGACTAGGAGATTGGTTTTTAAGGAGCCTTAGCCTCACCAATCTTTCCTGGGAACATCCTTAAAGTATATAATTCTCAAGATCTACAAAATAACTTAGGCGAATGTTTTTCATTCACTACTTTATTCTCCCCGAATAAAGAAAAGCTTAGCACTTCGTCTTTTCCCTTGTAAATAAAAATTAAATAATTAAATAAAAAATCAAATAAAAAAAATAAAAGAGGAACACTTAGGGTTAATGCTTCGACATAGAGACAAACTTGGTCAATTTGTTAAGGCTCCATGCTTAGAAAACCCTAGTGAACAATCGTCGAACCCTTTTTTTCACATTCTTCATCTTCATTAACCACTTTTTCAAATTCGTTCGCGATGGAGAATCTTGGTGAGAATCCTCAAAGAATGCTGATGAAAGATTTCATGCATCCGACTCGCACTTTAACTCCTTCATGTATTGTGTTTCCATCGAATCTTCCACAACAGGATTTTAAGCCAGGCATGATTCAACTTTTACCAACCTTTTTCGAATTAGAAAGCGAAAATCCTTATGTTCATATTCGTGAATTCGAGGAAGTTGTCACCACTTTCTATAACCACCCTGACATTGTTGATTCCATCAAATTGAAATTCTTCCCTTTCTCACTGAAAGATAAAGCCAAAAGTTGGCTCTATTCTTTAAGACCTCAATCCATCAAATCATGGAATGACATGACATCTGCTTTCTTCCACAAATACTTCCCATATCAAAAGACCAACAATCTCAAGAAACAAATTTTGACTTTCTCCCAAAACGATCATGAAAATTTCTATGAAGCTTGGGAAAGGTTCAAAGATTTGTTGAGTCAATGTCCTCACCATGGTTATGAGAATTGGTGTCTCGTTAGGTTCTTCTATGAAGGACTCACAGGTCATGATCGCCAATATCTAGAAGTGATGTGTAATGGAAAATTTTTACACAAGGATCTTGAAGAGGCCAAGGAATTTCTTGATGAATTTGCTAAGAAAGTTCATTTGTGGGCTGAATTAGATATTTCTCATAATACTAATAAGACCTGATCAACTAGAATTCATCAATTGAAGGAAGAGGATAACTATAACCTTAGGGTTCAAGTTGAAAACCTTACAAGAGAATTAGAAATCTTCAAAGCAAAGAATGAGAAAGGAAGTCATGTAGTCACAAGAGCTGAGCTAAAAGGAACAAATTTTGTGAATGAAAGGTTTGAACAACCACCACTGGACTGTCATGTTTATTAAGAAGTGATAAGAGAATATGAGGAACAATGTAATGCTTTAAGGACAAATCATAAGCCTTGTACTCCTTATCCCGAAACTTTCAATCTTAATGGAAGAAACAATTTGAATTTTGAAAGGAGGAATTCAAATCAAGAGCAATTATTTGGAAATCATTGGAGAAATGAAGAAGAAATACACTCAGGAGAAAATGCTCCTCAACATGATTTAGACTCAAGCAAATCTCTTGAAGAAACATTGCAAGCATTCATTGAGATATAAAACAAGTCATGTGAGAAAATTGAAGCTGCTTTAACACAAATGACAAAAGAAATTTTGAAGTTGAATGAAAAATGTTCATCTCAAACTCTGGTTATTTCAGAAGGACAAAACATGATACAAACCTCTAAAACTGAAGAAAAGGATGAAGAGGTTAGTCATGTTACTACTCGCAGTGGTAAATCATTGGAAAAACCAAACACCACAAATGTGAGTAATGAAGAAGATGTTCCCCAAAGAAAAGAAGAAGAAGTGAATAAGCTTCTGGTAAAAGCCCCTTTTCCTCAAGCTCTTCAATCCACTAGGAAAGTGCTAAAAAATTATGAACACATCTTGGAACAATTGAAGCAAGTTCGAATTGATCTTCCTCTTTTGCAAATTCTCAAATAAGTGCCTGCTTATGCCAAAGTGATGAAAGATTTGTGCATTGTGAAAAGAAAACATCATGTCCCAAAGGCTGCATTTTTGACTGAGCAACTAAGTGCAGTTCTTGAGCATAGAGCACCAGTCAAATACAAAGATCCTAGATGTCCCACAATTACCTGTTACATAGGAACCCATGAAGTCACTCAAGCCTTGTTAGACTTAGGAGTGAGCGTCAATCTCATGCCCTATTCTATTTACTCGCAAGTAGGAGTTGGAGAGATTAAGCCAACATCTATGGTCTTGCAATTGGTAGACCAATCCATCAAGAAACCACGAGGGATAGTTGAAGATGTTTTGTTACAAGTTGATAAGTTCTATTATCTCGTGGATTTTCTCATTTTAGACACTCAAACTAAGGTGGATATGGAATCAAAAATTCCTATCATCCTTGGAAGACCTTTCTTAGCTACGGCTAATGCTCTCATCAATTGTCGAAATGGTCTCATGAAAATCTCTTTTAGAAATATGACTCTTAAAGTGAATGTTTTCCATATTGGGAAGCAATTTCAAAGCAATAATGAGTGTTCTTACACTGAAATCATTGATGAAGCTGTTCATGAAGAATTTCAAAAGCGAACCGATGTGCTTGAATAAATCTTCTAAAGTCTTGATCTTGAAAAACCAAAACCCATTTCTGATATTCCCAAACATTCACTGGACAAGTAAACAAAGTTTTGGCAACCACATTTTGAAAAGTTGTTTCCAGAAGGAGAAAAGCCAAAACCATCCAATGAAGAAATGCCAAAAGATAAGTTAGCCCAACTTCCTAAAGGACTGAAGCATGCATTCTTAGGAGCTAATGAATCTTTTCCTGTCATTATTTCATCCAAACTCGATGAATTACAAGAGCGACGGTTAATTAACATGTTGTGTGATCACAAAAATGCATTGGGTTGGACAATAGCTGATATCAAGGGTATTAGTCCCTTGATTTGTTCCCATCATATTCAATTGGAAGAAGGTGCTAATCCAAAAAGAGATCCCCAAAGAAGGCTGAACCCAACAATGAAAGAAGTTATAAGGAATGAAGTTTGAAACTGTTAAATGCGGGTATCATTTACCCCATTGCAGACCGTAAATGGGTCAGTCCAACTTAAGTTGTACCGAAGAAGTCTAGTGTAACTATGATAAAGAATGAAAAAGGAGACTTTGTCCCCACAAGAGTTGTCACTAGATGGCGAATGTGCATTGATTATCAAAAATTAAATGCCGCCACTCAAAAAAACCATTTCCCACTCCTATTCATTGATCAAATCTTAGAACGTGTAGCTGGTCATCCTTTCTATTGCTTTCTAGATGGATATTCAGGATATTATCAGATAGAGATAGCATTAGAAGATGAGGAAAAGACCACATTTACATGTCCTTTTGGTACTTTTGCTTTTCGATGAATGCCATTCAGACTTTGTAATGCTCCAGCTACATTTCAAAGATGCATGATGAGCATTTTTAGTGACATGGTTGAGAAGACTATGGAAGTTTTCATGGATGATTTGACTGTTTTCGGTGATTCTTTTGATACTTGTCTGCTTAACTTAGAAGCTGTTTTGAAAAGATGTGAAGAAAAAGGTCTTGTGTTAAATTGGGAAAAATGCCATTTTATAGTTCCATCTAGCATAGTTCTTGGACACATTGTCTCTGAAAGAGGAATTGAAGTTGATCCAGTTAAGATTGAGCTTATTTCAAAGATGGCCACTCCAAAGACTATTATAAATGTTCAATCTTTTCTTGGACACGTTGGATTCTACAGGAGGTTCATTCAAAATTTTTCAGCCATATCAAGACCATTGTGTAATCTCCTGTTGAAAGATGCAGTGTTCGAATGGACAAAAGAATGTGAAGAATCTTTCCGAACACTGATATCTAAGTTAACTTCTGCACCTATCATGCAATCCCCTGATTGGAGTTTACCATTTGAAATCATGTGTGATGCAAGCAATTACGTTGTAGGAGCCATCTTAGGTCAACAAAGGGAAGGAAAACCTTTTGTAGTGTACTATGCAAGTAAAAATTTGAACAATGCTCAAATGAATTATTCAACCACTGAAAATGAATTACTTGCTGTAGTATTCGCATTGGATAAGTTTCGTTCATACCTAATCGATTCACCCATCACTGTTTTCACAGATCATTTTGCCCTTAAGTATCTCTTTTCCAAAAAGGATGCTAAGGCCCGACTTATCAAGTGGATCCTTCTTCTGCAAGAGTTTGATTTGACTATCAAGGACAAGAAAGGAGCTGAGAATGTGGTAGCCGACCACTTATCTCGTTTGGAAGTCAATGATTCTGTCGATGGTTCACCAATTCACGATGAATTTCCTGATGAGCATCTGTTTTCTATTACCAAGTTACCTTGGTATGCACACATTGTCAACTATTTGGCAACTGGAGAAATTCCATCTGCTTGGAGTTTACAAGACAAAAGAAAGTTTTTGATTGAAGTGCGTAACTTTTATTGGGATGACCCGTACCTTTTCAAATACTGTCGTGATCAAATCATGAGACATTGCATTCCTGAAGATGAAGTGTATAGTGTCTTAAAATTCTGTCACACTGATGCATGTGGTGGTCATTTTTCTGCCAAGAAAACTACTGCAAACATTCTCCAGTGTGGTCTTTATTGGCGCACTTTGTTCAAAGACACTTATCACTATTGTCGTTCCTATGAAAATTGTCAAAAGTTGGGTACTCTGTCTCGTCGCCATATGATGCCTCTAAACCCGATTATAGCAATTGAAATATTTGATTGTTGGGGAATAGACTTTATGGGACCTTTTCCACCTTCTTCCGGGTACCTATACATCCTTCTTGTTGTGGAGTATGTTTTAAAATGGGTGGAAGCCGTTGCATGTCGTACCAATGATAATACAACTGTTATAAAGCTCTTGAAAGAAAATGTGTTATCTAGGTATGGTACGCCGTGTGCTATAATCAGTGATTAAGACACACATTTTTGCAACCGTTCTTTTGAAGCTTTGATGCAAAAGTACGGTGTGATTCATAAAGTTTCAACTATCTATCATCCACAGACAAATGGACAAGCTGAGTTAGCAAATAGAGAGATCAAACAAATCTTGGAAAAAACAGTGAATCCCGATCGAAAAGATTGGTCCTCACGTCTTCAAGATGCACTTTGGGCATACTGCACAGCTTACAAAGCTCCTTTAGGAATGTCTCCCTATAGGCTCATCTTTGGAAAAGCTTGTCATTTACCTGTAGAACTTGAACATAAAGCTTATTGCGCTATTAAAGCTCTCAACTTTGATCTTAGTGCTGCAGGTATTGAACGGAAGCTTCAACTCTCTGAACTAGAGGAATTAAGGAACGATAATTACGATAATTCACGGATTTACAAGGCAAATATGAAAGCATTTCATGACAGATTTTGAGAAAAAGCTTTAAGCCAAATCAACGGGTTCATCTTTATGAATCTCGTCTTCACCTTCATCCTGGTAAGTTAAAATCACGATGGATAGGTCCATATATTGTGAAACAGGTTTTCCCAAATGGTGTTGTTGAAATTGAAGATCCATCCGATGGAAGGATACTTAAAGTAAATGGCCAAAGACTGAAAAGCTACATAGAACGGATAACTGAGCCCAAAGAGGTGACTCTTATGGCTCCAGTTTACCAACCCTGAGTAGTTTTCTGTTTATTCTCTTTTGTAAATATTTATTTTTATTCATTTATTTTTGTTGTTTGTTTTCTTATTTTGTTTTTTGCTTAAAAAAAACCTTCGAAAGTTGAAAATAAATCTCAAAATTAATTCTTGCAGAATAGCTGAGATTAAGGAGGTTAAAATCGATTGTGATTAGTAAATACTTTGTATTTGCGGCCTCTTGAGACGAATTCTGAAGAATCTATGTAAAAACATGATTTTTGACTTTTGAAACAAAAATAAAAAAATAAAAATAATAACAAAGTCTAGGGAATCTGACTTTAAAAGACCTAGTTTGTAATATATTGTTGTGTGTTTTATTAATTTTTAGTTTTTGTTTGTTAAGTTTATTACAGATCATCTCTATAGTTGTGCTAATTTAGGTAATATTTTTGTTGCTCTCACTATTCTTTTTATACATTAGGGACAATGTACATTTTAGGTTGAGGGGAGAAGGTTGTGTTGCAAAATTGTGCTTCAATGTTGTGCTGTGCCTGAAATTTTTCGATTTTTGCCCATATTTTTTATTTTTGCTCCAGATTTTTGTGCATTTTTCACTTTTGTGTGTTATTTTTTTTTTGAGTCATAAAATTAAAAATTAAAAATTAAATGTTTTGTAAATATTAGTTTCTTAGTAATTAATGTGTTATTATTTTGTTTTGATTTTTCAATTTCATATTGATGTATTATCATTTTTCTATTCTTTGAATTATCTAATTTTATAGACTCTCAAAACTTTAGTTTTATTTAACATTTTTATATGTTTATTTTTCAAAGTGTTTGTAAGCCATTCTTTTCACACACACACTGTAATGATTAATTGTGGTGGTAAGTCAAAGCCATGAATATTTGAGTTTTGTTATTTTGTGCAGATGAACAAATAAAGGCAGTAATATTTTCAAAATTAATTAACTAATTAAATAAAAAAATATAAAAAAGAAGAAAAAAAAAGAAAAAAAAGAAAAAAAGAGTGTAAATAAATAAAGTTTGTAATTATGTAAATTAATGAATAAATTTGAGTAAGTTTAGTTTCGTAGCTTCTTTAACTCGAGTAAGTAAGTTCTAAGGGGTGCTTCAACACCTAGTACCTTAGGCCAACTGGTCAAGGAGTTACTAACCTAAAGCTCGTTAAATGGGTTCTGGAGAAAGCTTAAGGAAACCAAACATTGCACTATCCACAACTGTTGTAAAGTTTAATTTCTGTATATATTTTTATGTTTATGCTCTTTAATTGTTCCAAATAAATAATTTGAAGTGTTGTTGCCTGCATGAGTGATTTAAAGCAAAATATCATAACAATATTGTTCCTAGTTTTAGATGAAACTTCATAATTATGCACTATCCCTTTTTCTGCACTAAGTTTGGCTTATATACATTCTGTTAAGTAGCATATAAATTGTTCAAATAAAATTTTTGTTTTGTTAGTTTATTTAGTTAGATTACTCAAATTATAGTTAAATGGTTTTCATTGCATGAATATTCATTAAATCATTTCAAAATATTATCGCTTTAATTGCTAGGGACTGGCAATAAGTTGGTTGGGGGGTGTGATGAGACTGTAAAAGTGTATATTTTACAGGGCTTAAATCATTTATTTATACTTTTATTTCTCATTAAAACCTCTAATTAATAGCATTTTTGTATTAATAGGTATTTTTGTGTTTTAGTGTGTAAATGTGTTTAAAGATGTGTTTTTAGTGTGTTTTTATGTTTAATAATATTTTTAGTAATTTTTAGAGTTATTTCGATGTGTTAAATATGTGCGTAGTTTGTAAATAGTCAAAACCATAAAAATAACATGCGGTTATTTTATTTTGAGTTTTAATGTATTTGATAATGTGTTTTAAGTTTGTAAATATATTCTATTATACTTTTAATAATTTTTAAAAATATTTTCAAGTCTTAAAAATTATATCTATGCTAAATCGCAAGAGACTGAAAATTTTAGAAGTTTATAATTATTTTTATGTATTTTAAAATTATATAAATATTTTTAATATTTTTGTAAATATTATGTTTGTAAAATAATTAATTTTAGTGTGTTGTGATTTTTAGATTTAAAATCTGGAGGAAAAACGGAGCAAAATGGTGCAAAAAGGGACAAAATCGGACATCAAATGCATCAAAAATTTGGATTTGAATTTAAGAGGACATGTGGCAAGTTTTTGACCGTTGGATGAGCCGCCCAAACGATCTCAGCCGTTCGAGGAAGGGACGCGTGTCAACACGTCATCAATTGCGTAAGCCGCGCGTCACAGTGCTTCCACTTTACGAATTTCGATTGGCGTGTGCATTACACGCATTGACAAAGTGCATGCGCGTCAGAGAGCATCTCGGGCAGTGTCCAATAGCGTGCAGTCGTTCACACTAAAGCCGTCCTTTTAGCCGTTCGATGCAAATGCTTTGACCTATCTAACGGTCGTCATTAGTGGGCCATGCGCCCCACCTGGACCCAATTTTGACCGCCTTTAATAACCCTTGGATCGCGAAATGAACGGTCTAGATCATGCTATTTTTGTACGTTCAGCAGTCGAAAAGCAAAGGATCTCAACCGAATTTTCAGATACTCAACAAACGAATCTCAGCGTGGAAAAAAGAAGAAAATGGATCAACATGATCCGATTATTAGATAATAAAATATAATAAAAATAATAATTAAAAAATAAAAACAGTAAATTTTCAAGGCTATAAATAGCCTTCCATTCTCTCATCTTGAGCATTCCTTCAAAGGCCTTCGGGCCGTTTCTTTCTTTTTCTATTATTAAAATAATAATAATAATAACAATATTTATGATAAAATAATGCCTAAATTAGTGTAGAGAGTTTGGTAAGGCAGATAGATAATCTTATATGCATAGTACTCTGGTATGGATTTTAACTCTACATCTGCTTTGTAATGCTTATATTTTTGTAGAATAAATTATATTTTTAAGATTTTAATAATTGTTGTTAGTGTTGTTATGTTGCCAATTTTTACATAAATTCAGTCATGCTTTCTTTATGTAATTTAATTGTGTTGCATAATTAATATTAATAATAATGAAATAATGCTTAATTTTATGAAATGTCTTTTACTACAGTATGACTTGTTTTATTGTTGATTCTAGATATTTCATAAGACAAAGTGCTGTCGAAATTCATGCAACAATTTATTCCATAAAAATATATTAAATTTGATTTGTTATTGTCTTTTCTATTTTAAAATTATGTTAATTATAATTGAGTGACCACGGTTATAATTTTCACAATTAGTGCACCAAATCATTAGTAAGAGATGATTATTTTGCTAGTCTTTATAGGAAAACCCTTACTGCATTATAGCTTGCTATATTGTCGTTCTCGGTTAACCTATATAATTAGTAAAAAGTGCTTGCAATTAATGAGAGAAGATATAATAAATCAAATATTTTAGATAACTATTAATTAGAGTTAAAATTTCATATCAGTTGCAAAACATATAAGGGATTCTCAAAGCTGCACCGTTTTAATTTTATGCTTTAAATTTTGAATAAAAAAATCATAAAAATATTTATTTCTTTTAACTTTGTTTCAAAAAATCGCTCGCATTTTTGAACGTTTATTTTTAACAATTTGTCAAGGTACAAATTTTCATCTCCCTGTGGATACGACAACATTTCTATACTACAAGCATCCGCTGTTTAAGAAGAAACATACAATTTTGGGGCGTTACCAAATACCATGTCCTCTCGAGCCTACAGGAGATTCTAATAATGAAAAAATCCAAGCGTATGAATGCTGGAAAGATGCTAACGATCAGGCTCGCTGTTATGTTATGGCCAGCATAAATAATGTGCAGCAGACTCAACTTGAAGATTATAAGACTACGAAGCAAAATCTTGAAGACATGTTTGGAGGCCAGGCCTTAATAAAGTGACAAGGGACACTTTGAAAACTTTTAAACTGCAAATAAAGATTGGGGACACCTATGAAGGAATATATGATGTTAGTCATGGGTTACCTCGTTGAGGCTCAAATTAATGGAGTTGACGTTGATGTTGAAACACAGATGACTATGGTCTTTGAGACTCTATTTAAGGAGTTTTTCCCATTTAGAACTTTATTTAATGTAAGTAATAGGCAAAATATGACCTTGATTGAGTTGATGAAGTAGTTATAGGAGTTCAAAAATTTGATTAGGGAAACTCCTATTGGTGGTGAGGCCAACTTGGCAGCTGCCTCTAGTTCCAATCCTAACTCTAGGAATAGAAAGAAGTAAGAGCTAAGAATAAAAGTCTTCTATTCCTACAAATGGCAAGAACAAGAAGAAGAAAAAGAAGAATCCAAAGAAGCTCAAGTGCTTTTTCTACGGGAAGGTCAGGCACGTCAAGAAAAATGGCAACGACCTCCTTTCCTAAAGAGGTAGGTATGATCTTTTGGTTATTGAAACTTGTTTGGTTGAGGGATCTAGTGACACTTGCATCATAGATTATGGGACAACTAATCATGTTTGTGTTTCTTTGCAGGGGTTTAAAGAAACGAGAAGTTTTGCTATATAAAAACTTCACACTTCGGCTGGGCAATGGATCCTTAGTGTTGGCTGAAGCAGTGAGAGATATCCATCTTTATTTTGATAATTATAGGAGTTTAATCTTGTGAGATTGTTTTTATGTTCCTAAATTGAAAAGGAATTTAATTTTTATTGCTTGTTTATTTAAAACTCTTATGTAGTTTCTTTTAATAATAAAGTGGTGATTTGTACAAACAAATCTTTTATCTATGATGGATGGATGCAAAATAATCTATATTTTATCAAACCTAAGATAAACTTACTGCTTAACACTGAGGTTAATGATAGTAACTCTAAAAGACTTAAAACTTTTCACTTTAACAAGACTTATCTTTGGCATTTGCGACTAGGTCATATTAACCTAAAAAGGATATAAAGGTTAGTAAGGGATGGACCTTTAAATTACTTGAAGGTGGAATCTATACCACAATGTGAATCATGTTTGGAGGGTAAAATAACCAAAAGACCATTTGGGTCTAAGGGCAATAAGGCCGAAGGGGTTCTAGAACTTTTGCATAGCGATGTTTGTGGACCTATGAACATCCATGCATGAGGAGGGTATGAGTATTTCATCACTTTTATTGATGACTACTCAAGGCATGGGTATGTGTACCTAATGCACTACAAAAATGAAGCTTTTGACAAGTTTAAGGAGTTTCGGGTTGAAGTGTAAAAGCAATTGGGTAGACCCATAAAGGCACTTCAATCTGATTGAGGAGGTGAATACCTTTCTAATGAGTTCTTTAAACACTTATTAGAGAATGGGATTATATCCCATTTGACTATTCCAAGCACCCCACAGCAAAAATGATGTAGCTGAGAGAAGGAATAGGACTTTGTGGGACATGGTTAGGTCCATGATGAGTTATTCATCATTGCCTTTATCCTTTTGGGGATATACACTACAAACTGCATATTATCTTTTGAACAATGTGCCTTCAAAATCTGTTCCTAAAACTCCTCACGACTTGTGGACAAGGAAAAGAACATCCTTAAACGTATTAGCATATAGGGATGTCCAGCTCTTGTCCTGTTTAAGGAAGCGAATAAGTTAGAAGCATGTTCAAAATTTTGTGTGTTTGTATGATATCCAAAAGGGATTAAAAGGGGTTATTTCTATAACCTTAAGGAAAATAAAGTCATAGTTTCAACTAATGCAATATTCCTTGAGGAAAGTTACATGAAAGACTTTAAGCCTCAAACAGTGATTCGATCACTCTTGGGGTTTTGAATGAAATCTTTTTAATCACTGTAGAAAAACAAACCAAACAACAACCTAAGGTTCTTCAGCGTAATGGGAGCATTGGGTGTTAACCCAAGAGGTATATATTTAATGGTGAAGCCTTTTTGGCTGAACCGATTAAACATGACAAGGATCCTTACACTTATAAAGAGGCTATGGAGGATGTTGACTCAAAACTCTATACAGAGGCTATGAACATAGAGACGAAGTCTATGGAGACTAATCAAGTCTAGGAACTTGTAGATCTTTTCAAAGGGGTAAAGCCATAGAGTGTAAGTGGATCTATAAGAGAATGAGAGGAGTAGATAGGAAAGCCAAAACCTACAAGGCTAGACTAGTAGCTAAGGGATACACATAAAAGGAATAAATCAATTATGAGGAAACCTTTTCGACTATAGCCATGCTTAAGTCCATCCACATTCTCTTATCCATAACTGCCACTCTCGACTACAAGTTTTGACAAATGGATGTTAAGACAGCTTTTTTAAATGGCTATCTTGATGGGTCCATTAATATGGTATAGCTAGATGGGTTTAAGGCTAAGGGTTAGGAGGATAAGGTTTGTAAGCTCCTAAAGTCAATTTATGGACTTAAGTAGGCTTCTTATTCTTGGAACATAAAGTTTGATCAAATGATCAAGACTTTTCACACAAAAAGTGGACGAACCATGTGTTTACAAACACATTAAGGATGGGAAGGTGTTTTTTCTAGTGCTTTATGTTGATGACATTCCGCTAATTGGCAATGACATAGGGGCATTATCATCGATCAAATTATGATTGACTAAGTAGTTTGACATGAAAGACTTGGGTGAAGCTAATTATGTTCTTGATATCTAGATTTTTCAGGGTAGGAAGAATATAATGATAGCTTTATCCCAAGCAAGCTACATAGATAAAATTCTCATGAGGTATACAATGTAGGATTCCAAGAAAGGTAGGCAACCATCTAGGTTTGGAATTACTATTTCTAAGAAGGAGTCATGAAAGTCTTATGAACAAAGAGAATACATGAAGAAGGTGCTTTGTGCTTCGACAATGGGTAGTCTCATGTATGCCATGCTTTGAACATGACCGAATATTAGTTATGCGATCAAGATAGCAAGTCAATTTTAGTCAAATCCAAGACCAAACCACTAGGTTGCGATCAAGCATATTTTCAAGTACTTGAGAAGAACTCAAGGGTATATGCTTGTGTATTCAGGTGAGGATTTAACACCTTTAGGATACACTGACTTGGATGTCCAATCTTGTTTGGATTTGAGAAGATCGTTTTTAGCTTTTGTGTTTACTTTGGACAGTGAGGCCATTGTTTGGAGAAGTGTTAATCAAGATCACACTTTGGATTCAAAGATGGAGGCCAAGTATATGGCAGGTAGTGATGCTTCAAAACAAGTAATATGACTCCATAAGTTTTTTGGGGATTTTGAGGTAGTTCTTGGTATGGATAAGGCGGTATCCCTGCATTGTAATAACACTACCGCAATAGCTAATGCTACGGAACCAAGATTTCACAAGAAGAGTAAGCACATTAATTGGAAGTATCATGAGATAATGGACTTCATTAAGGGTGGGTATGTTGCTGTATGCAAAATCACATCCAAGGACAATTTAGCTGATCTATTTATTAAGAAACTAACTGCAATAGTTTTCAAGAGGCATGTGGAAGCTATGGGGATGTGGGATTTGTCATATTTACTCTCTTAATACAAGTAGGAGATTGTTAGACATGTATGTCCTAAGGAATAAAAATGTAACATGTTTTTGGAGACATTTTTATCAATAAAGAATTTATTTGTTATTCATATACCAAATTGTTATCCTCTTTACGTTCATATTTGTTGAATGTATGATAAGTAAACAAAAATCTGATATTGTCAGTCTAAGCCTTTAGATCAGGCATATGATGGACAGATTATGCAGAAGACATGATTCTAAAGGTGACAGTCTAAATCATAAGATCTGTAATCGAAAGAATAAAGTTGGGCGCTTTATGCATCTAAAGATTGTTATGTTATCTATATCTCTAACGGAAGATGGTTTGTCTTGGCCATCAGAGATGGACTCCATAAATAGAAACATTGGTACATTGTCATAGGTGATATTAGATCTGGACATAAAGTGTAATTGATTTAGATTAATACTTCTGTCTCAGCAAATCAATCCACTTTAGACAATCATATTTGTTGTATCTTAATCTTGAGATGAATGATAGGCCCATTGTCTTGACTTATGTGTTTTGATGTACCAAAGGGTGACATCTACAATTTATGTTGGTACGCATACTAGTACATTGAAGATATGACTCTTGATAGCATAGACTTGTTATTCATAGATATGGAATCCATAGCTCCTCTTTAGGAGTCGATAATATCCTCTTATATGCGTTATCTTGTAATTGAAAAACTGGAGCGCTCAACCATTTAGATACAAAGGTGTAACCAAATGGTATATTATCTTTAGATGGTAAGTTTTTCGATGGTGAGATAATGGAACATAAGAAAAAAAAATAATTGGGAACGTAATACAGAATTTATCCTTAAGTCGATTATGGATAATCCTATAGGAATATGATACATATGATATGTCATGGAGACTTAGCAATTCGAGCTTTGTAATTTTATATAGTTAGAGAGTGGAGCTCTAAGCTTTTAGTAGAACAACGTTAGAGTTGATAATTATGAAATATATATTTGGGATATTGGGTTTCATAATCATTAGAAGCTTGAACTATATAGATTTATCAGGTCCCTTTTGCTAGCTTATGATAAATCCTATAACGATATAGCGTACTTTTCTAATAAATTGGTGACTTATGTTAAATCCTTAGATTGGCTGAAATTCGATAGGATCAGATAATTCATGTCTATTTATCAGTTGAATTAATATTGTGAAAAATTAATTCAAGATAAACTTGTTGAATTATTCAAAATATTTATTTTCATAGAGATTATCTAAATATGACTGTTTAAATGAGATAACTTCTCTATTGGGTTATTTGACTTTAAACTAAGGCTATATCCCACAAATCTCAGGTAGGAGATAAAATATTTGTAGGGATCATTTATCGTAAGTTCTGCACGCTGATCTTTAGGTTTGACTTGCCAATAGAGTAAGTTCAGCAAGCCAATCAACTAGTTCGACCAGCAAACTAAACGATAATTTGATCATGCATTTTTACACAATTTTATTATATATTAATCCAGATTTAAAATTTTAAAGCCTTTTCTAATAAAGACTATTCACTAGGTCCAACCTCTATAAATAAGGAGTGAGACTTCATAGTTTTTTAGATTAGTTGAGAAATCAAGAGTGAGCACTCTAATCTGTGAGTCTCTGAAAGTCCCTTGAAGAGCTATTGTTCATAAATCATGAACGGTAGTTTTGGGTTTTTCTCAATTGGTTGGAAGGAGAGTCACTGGGGAAAAGCTGTATAAGGTGTGCCTAAACATACTCCGATCATGGATAGACAATAGCAAAAAAGACTAGTTGGTTGAGGCTCTTCTTGAACGCCCTTCTCTTCATAGATTGCAGGAGTTCTTCAACATACAAGGTTAGCAAGATCTGGTTAATTTATGCATATAGCATGTCAAACTTGTGTTTTGAAAAATACTCTGATTTAAAATTTTAAATTTTTGCTATGTACTACTTTTCCAACACCCGTGCATATGCCTTTTTGGCCCACTTTGTTATTGATTCTGATGAAGATTTAGGGGAAATTTTCCCAAATTTTGGGAGACATATAAATACCAATCAGGGTTTTGTGAAAGGGATGACCTAATTTGAGGGAGAAAAATTGGAGGCATGGAGGCAACCATTTTTCCTTAAGTTTAGGAGGAAAAGAAAGAGACATTGAAGACATCTTAGAGCTCTATATTAGTTTACTTCTTTACTCTATCTTTTCTTGAATTTCTTGAAAATTGATATGGAATCCTAGCTCATATTTTCTTTAATGTTTGTGATTTTATTTGTGACTATGTATAACTAAGTTTCTTAGTCTAAAGGGCTATGAACCTATTTTGACATTGTGTTTGGATTATTGCAAATGATTAATGCAAGTTGATTTCCATTTCCTTTTATTTGTATTTTCTTGAGTTTAAAGCTTCTATTTGATTTTCCATCTTTTAGTTGATTTTACAATTTGGATTAGTGTTAGACTAAGTGCCCAAAGGATTAAATCATGTAATAAGTTCTTTGAAACATTTAACAATAAAGAGTTTGTTTATTATTCATATATCAAATGTTTTCCTTTTTATGTTTATTTCTATTGAATATATGAGAAGCAAACAAAAGTGTGAGAATATCAGTCTAAATCTTTAAGATTGTACATATGATGGACAGACTATGTGAAAGACATGATTCTTAAAGGTGATAGTTTAAATGATAAGGTCCGCAATTGAGGGAATAAAGTTGGATGCTTTATTCATGTTAAGATTGTTATGTTGTCTACATCTCTGATGGGAGATGACTTGTCTTAGTTATCAAAGTAGGACTTCGTGAGTAGAAATATTGATATATTGTCATAGGTGACAATATATTGGATTAGGATAAAAGTTTAATTGATTTGATTAATGATTCTGTTTATTTAAATCAATTCACTTTACACAATCATATGTATTGTGCCTTAATCCTAAAATGAATTAATGGGCCCGTATTTTTTACTTATGTCTTTTGATGTACTAAGAGTGACATCCTGATTTAATGATGATACGTATATCAATACGTTAAAAACATGACTCTTGATTGATGTAGACTCGTTATTCATAGATATGAAACGCATAGCTTTTTTATAGAGTAAATGATATTCTCTTATAGGCATTACCTTATAATTGAAAGGCAGGAGCGCTCAACTGTTGAGATAATGAAACATAATATAAAAATAATCAGAAGGTAAAACGGAATTTATTCTTTAGCCGATTTTGAATATTCTATAGGGATGTTACACCTTATGATATGCCATAGATGATTAGCTTATTGGAACTTGGCAATTTTATAGTTCGAGAACACAACTCTAAGCTTTTAGTGGAGTAGCCTTAGAGTTGATAATTATAAAATATATGTATATCGGATATGTTATTTTATAATTATAGAAGTTGAATTTATATATGTCCATCAAGTTCCTTTCGCTAGCTCACAATGTACTATTATTTTTTTGCTCTTTAAATTGTCTAACTTTATGAAATCTCAAAACTTCGGTTTTATTTAACACTTTTATTTGTTTATTTTTTAAATCGTTTGTAAGTCATTCTTTCACACATGCACTGTAATGCTTAAATGTGATGGTAAGTCAAAGCTATGAATATTTGAATTTTGTTATTTTGTGAAGATGAACAATTAAGGCAATGATATTTTCAAATTGATTAAGTAATCAATTAAATGATAAAAAAGGATAAAAAGAATATGTAGATAAATAAAATGTGTAATTATGTAGATTAATAAATAAATGTTGGATAAGTTTGGTTTCGTAGCCTCTTTAACATAAGTAAGTAAGTTTTAAGAGGTATTTTAGCACCTATTGCCTTAGGCCAACTGGTCTGAGACTTACTGACCCAAAGCTCATTAAATGGGTTATACAGAAAACTTAAGGGAGCCAAACATTACACTATTCACAACTGTTGTAAAGTTTACTTCTATTTATATTTCTATTTTATATTTATGCTCTTTAATTGTTTTAATCAATAAATTAGAAATGTTATTACCTACAAAAGTGATTAGAAGCAAAATATCATAACAATTTTATTCATAGTTTTTAATGAAACTTCATAATTATTCATTGTCTCTTTTTGCACTAAGTCTGACTTACATACATTTTGTTAAACAATATATAAATTATTCAAATAAGATTTTTGTTTTGTTAGTTTATTTAGTTAGGTTAGTCAAATTATAGTTAAATGGATTACATTGTGTGAATATTCAATAAATCATTTCAAAATTTTATCTCTTTAATTGCTAGGGACTAGCAATAAGTTGGTTGGGGGTGTAATAAGACCGTAAAAGTATACATTTTTTATAAGATAAAATCATTTATTTATGCTTTTATTTCTCATTAAATCTTTTAATTAATAGAATTTTTGTGTTAGTTAGTATTTTAGTGTGTTTGTGTGAAAATATATTTTTAGTATGTTTTTATGTTTAATAATATTTTTAGTAATTTTTAAAATTATCTTTGTGTGTTTTATAATTGATTAGTTTGAAAATAATCAAAACCATAAAAATAAATAGTGGTAATTTTATTTTGAATCTTAAAATGTTTGTAAATAAGTTTTTAGTTTATCAATATGTTTTATAATATTTTTAGTAATTTTTTAAAATATTTCCATGTCTTAAAAAATCATATATGTGTGTCAAACTGAAATAGACTAGAATTTTAAAAGTTTGTAATTATTTTTATATGTTTTATTGTAAAATAAATATTTTTAATAATTATTATAAATATTTTGTGTGTAAAATAATCAATTTTAGTATATTTTTAATTTTAGATTTGAAATATGGAGGAAAAACAAAGCAAAGCAACACAAAAATAGATAAAAAGGACCTCAAATGCATAAGAAATCAAAAGAAATTAAAAATTAAAAGAAAAGCCCAGTTGCAGTCTTTGGACCATTCGATTGTGCTGCCGAATTAATCTAGGCTTATTCGGGTCTAAAAGTATATGTCTGATATAACCTTAAGTATAATGTTATCCAAGTAATAAAACTCGATGAATCTGAGGCCAATCCTACAAGGAAAAAATATTACAAAAGTCTAATATATTAGTTCTATTATTTTTAGCTAAAGAATTTGAGAATTAAAGTTAATTTTATTTATAATTTATTTACAATATTTACACATTTTTTACTTTTTCCATTCTTAGATTTTTTGTAATTTTTGAAATTTCAACAACAAGAAGTATAACTTAAAATTGAATGGTAAAAGGAACTTTAATAAGTGAAATTTAACTTAGGAGATGAAACTTTACCAATAAAGTGCCATTAATTTTAAAAGAAACAACAATTTTAATAAACATTGAGAATTAAAGGTTCAATTCTGACAATTTATTTAAATATGCTTTAGTTTTGCTAAACTTGTTTATTAAAATGGTTTAAGTATGCAATATGCTATCCTTTGTTGATAATAAATCAAGAGTTATTAAGCATTTACTCTACTAAAAACTCATTTTTAACAAATATGTATATTTTCAAATTAAATTACTAAAATTACCAACAAAATTTACCATTGAGTATTTACCACGTTATTTCATGTCTACGAATAATCAAAGTGTTCCTAAGTATTATCCTTGCCATCCTATGTCTATGATAAATCAAAACTTAATTTTGTAAGAATTTTAATAATTTAACATGAAAATCATAAGTTTTCTAAAAATGATTTTGATAATTTTAACAACTTAGAAAACTTAGAAAAAACTAAAAATATTCATCTTAATTTTACCAAAATATCCCTCTCTCTCTTCAACAAAAAGGAAATTTAGAAGGACATGTTGAAAGTAAAAGCACACATATTTTTACTAAGCATAACTATTTTATAACATAAAAACTAGAATTATTTTACAAAAATATAAAACTAAAATTTAGAAAAAAACTAGCCCAAGAAGTGAGAAGAAGAGAATTTACTTCAAACTATAAAGAATGATGTGAATTACATAAAGGCATGGGAATATTTGTAGTAGAGAAAAATCTACTATGTACAAGAATTTTTTATTTTTTATTGATTTTTTTTGTTATTTTTATTATTTTATTGGGATATTTTAGGTTGAATATGAGTATGAAGCAAATTGAATGATGGAGAATATTTTAGAATAAAATTTTAATAGCAACCCACGTTTTTTTTTTTTTTTTTGTTCTTTGAAATCTGATTTTTTTTTTTATTTTTTTCTTCTTTTTTTTTTCTTTGTTTTCCTTCTCGGATTCAGTCTGAAGAGTGCTCATTTATGCTGATATTCTTGTGTAGCGCATGTTAAAATCGGACAACAAGGAGCCGTAGATCGCGCGAATTCCTGACTCCATACACGGCCCGGATGAAGTCAAAACCGAGGAGTCAACGAGGCGACTTAGACTGATTCCTGATCGCGAGATCAGTCCCATCTAAGCCAATCAGACGGCTAAGGAGACGATCAGAGTGGGCATACGTGTACGGTGAGGATGAGCTGGAATCTCATATCCGACGGTTGATAGCTTGCCACGTGTCTCTTTTTATTTTATTTTATTTTTATTTTTTTATTTCTTAGGCATTTGAGGTCTGTTTTTCTCCTTTTTTTCTTTGTTTATCTTACAGATTTTAAATCTAAAATAAAATAAGCAAACCAAAGTTAACTATTTTACAAACTTAATTTTTACAATAATTAAAAATATTTATTTTACAATAAACACACAAAATTACTAAAAATAGCTAAAAACTTCAAAAATTAACAAACCTTAACAAATATGCTATTTAAGACTCAGGATTATTTTTAGAAATTACTGGAAACATAATAGATCATATTTACAAACTTAAAACTTATTTACAAATACTTTAAGACTTAAAATAAAATCACACAATATTATTTTTATGGTTTTGATTATTCACAAATTAATTAATTATAAAACACAGAGAGATAATTATAAAAATTACTAAAATTTTACTAAACATAAAAACATGCTAAAAGCATATTTTTAAACACATTTACAAGCTAAGATACAAAAATACTAATTAACATAAAAATGTAATTAATTAGAGGTTTTAATGAGAAATAAAAGTATAAATAAATGATTTTAGCCTAAGAAAATGTATACTTTTACAGTCTCATCACAACCTTCAATTAGCTTATTACTAGTCCCTAGCAATTAAAGTGATAAAAACATAAAACAATCCAAAGGTTTTGATTTTAAAAAAACTGGTGATTCTTCGCTTATTTCATTGTCATGCCTCAAAATAAAAATGTAAATATTAATTAAGTTATGATTCATTTCTAGAGTATGTCAAACATTTAAGATGAATTTCCCCTATGTATATGATTTTCTAGTACTAATCAATGTATATTAACCAAATAAATTACATTAATATAAATTAATTTATTTAAATAAATTCTTATAAGTTTGTTTTTCACCCTTCTCTCTATTATGTAGAATTACAGTTTGTTACAGACCATTAGGACTTTATTCGCTTGTAATGTAAGGCTTCGATAAAAGGTAGGATGAAAGATATATTTGAGGCTCAGTTACCTATAAAACACTTACGAAGATCCCAAACCTTTAAAATATACAATCTAATTCCTAAAGTTTACAATCTCAAACTTGAAATGAAATTTCTTTTGTCAACCACTTTTTATTCAACTTTTTTTTTCCTTTTTTTCCCATTTTTTTCTTTTTTTTTTTTTTGAAACTTTTTTTTTTAACAAAATAATTTAAGATTACAACATAACAAAATATCTAAGATTACAAACTTTATTCTTCACCCATCCCAACCTTCCATAATATTGGCATAAACTCGATTACACTTGAAAGGTTAGATGCTTTATGAGTGAAAAGTAAAAGAAAAGATTATAAATTTATTAAAAAGGCTAGGCTAAATATGTGGGTGTAAAACAAAAATGGTAATATTTGTTGGAAAAATAGTATGCAGTGGAATTTTAAAATTTTTTATATTATAGTATTTTCTAAAACACAAGTTTGACACACTACATGCATAAATTAACCAGATCTTACTAACCTCTAAAAGCCGAAGAACTCCTGTAATCCATGAAGAGAAGTAACGTTCTTGAAGAGCCTCAACCAACTAGTCTTTTTTGTTATTCTCTATCCACGATCGGAGTGAGTGTGGGCTCATACGTACAACTCTTCCACCAGATGACTCTCCTTCTAACCAATTGAGAGAACCCAAAGCTAGTATTTGTGATTTGTGAACAAGAGTCTTCAGGGAGTTTTCAGATTCTCACTAGTAGAGTATCACTCTTAATCTCTCAATTGATCTAAATAATAGTAAGACTCACTCTGTTTTTATAGAGGTTGGGTCCAAGAGTCAGTCCTTATCAGATAATGCCTCAAAATTTGAATCAGAATCAAATTCAGATCAATATCTGATAAAATCCGCGTAAAAATGCATGATCTTTTTATCGCACATAGGCAAGCCGATCTGCCTAACCGGCAGGCCAAACTTGCCCCATCGGTAGGCCGAACTTAAGGATCGGCATACCAAACTGTCGATAAAAATCTCAACGAATCTTTCATTTTTCATCAGAGATTCTATAGGACAAAGTCTCAGTTTTAATTCAAATAACTTAATAGAGAAGTTATCTAATTAAAACAACTTTATCTAGATAATCTCTAAGAAAATAAATAAATTCCTTATAATTCTACAAGTTTATCTTGATTTAATTTATTTAAAATTAAATCAAATGATAAACAGACAAGAATTATCCGATCCTAATAATTCAACAAGTTTATCTTGAATTAATTTTGTCACAAAATTAATTCAACCGATAAATAGACATGAATTATTCTCACCAATTATTGGAAAAGCACGCCGTATTGTTATAGGATTTTGTGAGCTAACAAAGGGGATCAAATGCACCTATATAGTTCAAGCTCCCGATAATTATGAAACCCAATATCCCAGATATACATTTCATAATTATCAACTCCAACGCTGATCCACTATAAGCTTAGAGCTGCTCTTTTGAAGTTTATAGAATTACGAAGTCCGTGTAGCTAAGTTTCCATAACATATCATAGTGTATTGTATCCCCATAAGATTGTCCATAATCAGCTTAAGGACAAGTTCTGTCTTACCTTTCTGATTATTTTTATCTTACGTTCCATTATCTTACCATTGGAAAACTTACCATCCAAAGATAGTATACCATTCGATTATACCTATGTATCTAAATGGTTGAGCGCTCCAGTTTTTTAATTACAGGATAATGCATATAAGAGGATATCACTACTCCTAAAGAGGAGCTATGGATTCCATATCTATGAATAACAGGTCTATGTTATCAAGAGTCAT